>JAVLUE010000197.1:0-109229 GCA_034190945.1 Octodonta nipae
TTTTCGAGAAAAAGATTATAACTTAAATTTTTAAAAAAAATTCCACTAATAATTCAGTTTGATGTTCTCGGCAAAAACAGTTAAGTTGACATTTGAATGACAATTCTTTTTTCTTATTCTCAGATGAAAAACTAATAAAAAAAAGTTCTTTAATTTTTTTCGCGGTTTAAAAGATGAAAAAAAACTTTTCTGAGCAATTTTGTGGAAAACTGTGAAGAAAAAATGAATGATCAAACGTTTCTTCGATTTGTAGTTCGAACAAGAAATCGTCATTTATGAAAGGTTTTAAATCTGATCAACTGTTTTATCTATTTTTGGAGCTTGATTTGAATTGAATATTGAAAAAAAATTTAAATTTTCGAAACTAATGATTTTCAATTAATAATATTTAAAGGATAAATAATAGATAAAGGATTCGAAATCATTTTTTTCTGCTCTAACCGAAGGAAATATTTGAAAGTGAATTTAGCATTAATCAAATTAGAAAACTGTTATTTTGTACTTAAATTTTTAATTTGATTTTCAGTTATAAAATTAGAAGTTTTTCTCATAATTTAAAAAGTGTAATTTTAATACAAGCAATCGTTGTTTTGAAAATTTTTTTAGAAAGAAAAAAAAACAATGCCACATAATAATGATAAAGCTCGAGGTTTGGCTTACAAAAGCGATCCGATGAATGTGAAACCTAAATCGGCTTTTATGAGAAAGAATTTTGCCACAATGGAGCCAACAAGTATAATGAGTAAGCCTGATTTTTGAGACAACAAAGCAATGAATGTTTTTTTTCTGTCTTCAAGGTGTTAAACCCCAAGAATCCACAGCATCGAAGCACCAACAACACAGTGGAGTGTTGGGTTTTGTCATACCGAAAGTTTTATTTGCTGGAAACGAGAAAATTCAGGTTCTATCTCAAGGAGATCCTAGTCTGCTGGAGTTTGCCAAGCTTAACGCTGTCAAATGTCCTAAAGAGGATTTTGTTGGATCAACAACATCGGATTCATCGTTTTCGACTATCATTAGCCAAAATCCGGCTCGTATTCCAAATCAACCAATAAATCTTCAAGCAAACGCCGTTTTCATTGGACAGGAAGCAAAATCAAAAGACAAATCTTCTCAAGAGAGAGTTTCTGCTAGCAAAGAAAACTTGAAAGCATCGAAAAAAGATGAACATCCTACATCCAACGATAACCGACATTTAAATCGAAATAAATCAAAAAACAATTTGAAAAATAAACCAAAAGCCTCTGCCAGTGAAGAAAGATTGGCATGTCAAAAACCTTTTGCTAATAAACTAACATCGAATCAACATAAAGAAAAATTGGGAACATCTCGGGAACATCAAGCCCATGGTGGAAGTGGTACAAACATTGCACTTCGAGAATCTGCCGAATCGAAAACCGGTCACAAAGCCAAACAATTAAAACCCCGAAACAAACTACAACAGCCTCAGCAATCCGATAATCATCAACAAGACAATGGAAAAAAATATTCAAAGAAAGATGCCATAGAAAATGTCAAAAAATCGAATACTAAACTTTCGAAAAAATAAATTTATTTCATCATGACGTGAAGTTTAATACCTACCCATCACAGCTGTAGTAGGTTCATTGGGAAAAAAAGTTCTTTTTGGATAAATCCTCTTCGATATGTTAGGGGACTATGCGGGAGAAAAATTGAGTGGAAAAACTTTAAATTGATGATAATTCTATCCATAATAGTAGTGTATGTGGTTTTAGATTTCAAGACCTTTTATCGCAAATTAATTTTTTGTAAATTAAAAAAAAAACTGTTTTTCGGCAATAGCCTGGCAAAGTTTTATTGATGTTTGTTTAGCCTCTGCATAGCAGCATTTCCTGCTTATCTATAGACCTCTTGATGTTTTTGAGCTTTGCACTTGGTGCAGTAAGTTCAGTTTCAGGATAAAAATTTCGAACTTTCTTCTTAGAATTTAGTTGGAAATAATAAAACATCAAATAAATGTATTAAATTAAAAACGGCGTTCTATAATTTCAATTTTTTAATAAAATCAATAATAATAATCAAATAATATTTAAGTAAAATAAAAAATAAGAGCAACAAATAATAATAACATGTGGTTGCTAATCAAAGCATTAACAATTGATAAAATAGATAAATAGGGTTTTTTTTACATATAAGTACATTTTCTGTTATCAAGAATTTGAAAAAAATGTATCGTGTTGTTTACTTTAAAGTAGATTTTGTACTGGAATGATTTTTTTTTTGTCAAATGAGAAAAAAAACTTTGAAAACAATCGTATCACATTAACGATCGGTACAATTGCAATGCAGTATCAGACAAGTTTATTTTTAAAATCAGAAAATTGAAAACGTTTGAGTTGTATATAAAATTATCAAAAAATGAAATTTTGCTTCAATTTTTTCTTCAGAAATAAACAAGATCTTTTTCTTTTCTTTTTTTTTTTTGATTTGATTTATTGTTGCAAGCCTAATAAACTCAATGGATGCGGTAACATTGATATTGGTTTTTACTTTGTTGGTCATCGGTTATCTAGTGCGAAAGAACCAGATGACGATTCTCAAACGAAATGGAATCAATGGTCCTGAGCCGAATCTGATTACTGGAAGTTTGTTCAATCAGGTTAGAAGAATGGATACTAATGTGTATAAAGAATATTTTGGTAAATATGGCGATACTTGTGGATATTATTTGGGGAAAATACCTTATGTGATAACCAAAGATGCTGAATTGATCAAATGCATCATCATAAAAGATTTCAAAAATTTTACTGATCGCCAAAAGCTTATGAAGAATGGAATACGTCCAAATCCAAAATTTCATTTCAATTTGGTAAATGAAGAAAAAGAAAAATGGAAAAGAACGCGTTCGATTTTGAATCCAACATTTAGTGCTATGAAATTAAAATCAATGACACCTTTAATAGAATCGGCAATTGATATTTTCATCAGTAAAGTCGATGCTCAAGCAAAACAAAACACTGAATTTGATATTTATCAATATTTTCAACTTTTAACTACCGACGTCATTTCCAAAACGGCTCTTGGAATCGACACCAACGTACAGTTTGATGAAAACGACAAATTTTATCAAGCAGCTAAAAAAGTATTTGAAAGTCATGCAAATTATTTTTTTCTTGCATTCCTTTGTTTTCCTGAGCTCGATGCTATTTTTTATCCGCTTCGGAGATTCAGAGAAATGATCAATGAATGGTGTGGGAAATCTAGCATGCAAACTATTTCCAAATTGATTGAAGCAGCCATAAAATTGAGAGAAAACAAAAAAGAAAAACCAAAAGATTTGTTACAGTTGATGCTTGATGCTTCGGTATCAGAAGATACAATTCAAAACAGCGACAAATCTAGTCTCACAATCGATTTGAATAATGATGAAACAAATGATCAAACACCTTCAAACGGTTTCTTATCACAGAGAAAACAAACAAAAGTAAAATCTTTGTCTCGAAATCAAGTAATATCAAATGCCGTCGTTTTCTATGAAGCTGGTTACGAGACGACCAGTACTGCTCTGGGATTTATAGCTCACGTTTTAGTCAAATATCCAGAAATTCAAGAAAAAGTTCGTGAAGAAATAAACGAGTTGTACAAAAAGGAGAGGAAGTTTGACTACAATACAATCAACAAACTTGAATATTTGCAATGTGTCATTAATGAAACTTTACGCTATTATTCTCCGGTGACAACATTCCTCACACGAAATGCCAACAACGATTATCCATATAAGGATTTTGTTATTCCTAAAAATTCGAATGTTCGTATTCCTATAATGGAAGTTCATCATTGTGAAAAATATTGGCCAAGTCCAGAAGTTTTTGATCCAGAACGTTTTCGTGATATGAAAAAAATCGATCCCGCTACGTTTCTACCTTTTGGTAATGGACCGAGAAATTGTATTGGGATGCGATTCGCTTGGTTTGAGATGAAACTGACTTTAACAAAATTGTTATTCAAATATCGACTAGTGGCTGGACCAAAAACTGAACAAGAACTTACTATTCAAATAAAAGTGGTTACCCAAACACCGAAAGATGGTGTATTTGTCAAAGCTGTACCTATTGAACAGTAAACTTGTAATTAATTCAAAAATTTCATGTTTAAAAACAAATCTCATTTTTTGCGATGATTTTTTGATTCCCGAGTATTTTCTTGATAATAAAATTTTTGAAGTTCAAAATTTTCAAATATCACTTTTTTTGTACTTTGTGATGTATCCTTGAAAAATTGATACTTTGATCAAAGCGAATGTAGCCTTGTTGTTCATAGAAGATGTACGTTTGTTTTTGTTATTTCAATATTTTGTTTTTCAAAAAATGAAACCTTGTACAAACAGAAATTCTGTTTTTCAAAGAATTAATTTCAAGGGAAGAAATTAGAAAAAGGATAAATTATCGAAAAAAAACACCTGATTGAGGTAAATTTTAGAATAATACTTGATACTTGAGTGCTTTTATTTTTAGAAAATAATTTCGTCAATATCATTTCATTGACTGGTTTTTTTTCTAGAACTTTTTCTTAGATTTTTGTTCAAAAACAAGGATGTGGTGGCTGAGATATCATTTACGAAATTTTTTCCGATCTTTTATGAAACCTATTCCTTCAGAAAAAGCCATTGTTTGGCACAAAACAGCACAAAGATTATATATATTAAGCGGATTTTCGGCATTCACTTATTCACTCTATATTTATCATGGTAACAAGGACAAAATTGATCAAAACCCAGGTATTATAATGCAGAATTGAAAAGTTCAAATCATTAATTTTTTTTTGTTTAGTAATACAGGAATTGGAATCACAGCGATTAGCTAGACTCAGAGGTCAACCAGGAACAATTATCATCAAAAAAATTAGGCTTGGCGAACCAACGATGACCTAGAATATAAAAACGAAGAATATATCAAAGAATATGAAGAAAAATTGAAAAACTTGCAATCTCAGCAGATTTCGAAGCTTCAAACTTAAATTTGTGATTTTTAAATGTAGATAATTGTAGATTTAAAACAAATAAATCTAAAAATTTAAGCTAGTAAGCTGAAATTTAAGTTCTTAATTTTATATTCTGTTGAAAAATATGTTTTATATTTTAAAAAGTTTAAATCTGATGAAATAATCCAAAAAAAAATGATATTTGAATTGTAACAAACTCTATGAGCTTTTCGCAATTTTGTAGTCCACTTTTGTATATTATATTCGATTTTGACTTGTTCCGAGTCATTAAGCTTTTCAAAACTAAAAAAAAAAAAAAAAAACAAAGCTTGATTATTGACCGATATGAAATTATTTATCCAAGTATGTGATTGCTTGGAGTCGGTCGCCTTCGGTATTATTATCAAAAATTCGAAATGTGCCTTAACATTAGGAGAAAAGTTTTTTGCCTTAACTCAAAACTCAAAGTTTTCACATCATTGTGCCTTTTTTTGACGTTCTACGTTATCATATTCAATAATTCTTTAAACAATTTCAAGATTAATTCATTATTTTCAAACCTTTATAGTAATGATCAAAAGACAAATGGAAAGCATAAAGTTGGACAATTGGTCACCAGTGATAATGGATCATTTCAGTTTTTTCATTTACCAAGTTTAAGTGATTATAAAATCGAAACAGATTATCTTCGTTTACATTTATCTTCCACTTCCAAACTTCAAACTTCATTTAAACTATGTTTAAAAAAAGGATCAATAAACAGTGATACAAATGGTGTTAGAAATTCTTTTTTTTGCATGTGCAAACAAGATTATTTTGGGGATGATTGTGCTATGCCTCTTCTGGTACAAGATGGTCTTCGATTTGAAAAAAATTTTACTTTTTTCAAAATCGATAACCTCGAAAAACCTCGAAGAATTATTGTTTCTTTCATTTGGCTACCATCAATCAGTTTAACATTGGATTCAGAAAATAAAACAAGGATAGATCGATTATATCAAACTCTCAATGAGTTATCTTCATGGGTCGATTTGTTTGTAATTCATGAAATTTCATTGTCTACTAATGACGAAATTGAAAATCCAACTCTTAGTTATTTATTTAATAATGGAACTTTTGAAAAATTTAAACCTATTTCGATAATTTTTACCAAAAAAAAACTATTTGAGAATGTTACAACCAAACCATAAGCAATTTAAAACTATTAGAATATGAAATAATGAAAGAGTCTTGGAAAGTTTTGACAAGTCGTGTCACCGAATATCGGCCACGTGATTTACTATTATTCATGTCTATCAATCAACTCCCGGTCACTGATCTGATTTTGTTTTTAAAATATCATTCCGGATTATCGGATATTGTTCACCTAAGGCCAATTTTTGTTTGGGATTCGATCAAAATAAACGATTCATTCACTTTTAATCAACTTCTTTACGATGAAAATGACTTTGAAACAATGTTTAAAAACTCGATCTCTATCGATTCTTTTGAAAAGAGATTGTATCGAATACAAAATGTGATAGTATCTTTTCAATATTTATCCTTCATGTGTGGTTTTGATTTCGAATTTTTTACCAACCAATATTGCCTTGACCATCAAACACAAATCAAACATTTTCAGAAAAATTTTTGGCAAATACAAAGCTTAACGATCGGTTTGAAAACTTTAAATTCAACTAAAGCACTTCTGTGAAAAAAAATCCTTAAAAGTGATCATTTTTAATGCAATTATTGTTTGTTTTTTCTTTATTTATTGATTTTTAATATTCATGAATATTTATTTTCTACGTTTCAAATAAATGCATTTGTATTTGTATTATTATATCTTGTTGGTTTACTTGTTTTGTTGATTTTTTTCATTCAAAAATTTGGCCAAATCTTCGTCGATAGGTTCGGATTCATCCCAATTTTCATCCCAAACGTTTTGGTTCAATTTAGGTTTTGGCCAATCTTCCTCTTCGAACTCTTCAAAGTCGTCTTCATTGTTGTCGACTTCTTTGAAAGTTTTATTGATAGTGGAAGCTTTTACGGAATTCTGTTGCGAACTCATTTTTTTTTCAAAGAAAATATGTGACTATTGAGACTCAACCGACTGAGAATTGAGTGAAAATTGTTCTTGCTTCATGATTTGTTTAGTTTTTTTTTCATAGAAATTAAAAATTTAATTTATTGGAAATTTTAAATTGATCAAGGCTAAGAACATATTTTAAATGATTCAAGATGGCTATGTCCAAAGGAACCTCGCACTACAATCGACAGGTTTGGGAAGATGAATCCTTTCCAATACTTTGCCAAACATGTTTAGGTGAGTTTTTTGACATTAGTTTCTTTCCAAAAGACTGTCTATTGTAAACATTTTCTTATTATTACATAAAGGTGACAATCCATTTTTGCGTGTAATGAAAGAAAAATTTGGGGCTGAATGTAAAGTTTGCAATCGGCCGTTCACTACTTTTCGTTGGTGTCCTGGAGCGAAAATGCGTTATAAAAAAACTGAAATCTGTCAAGTTTGTTCACGGGCCAAAAACATTTGTCAAACGTGTTTGCTCGATTTGCAGTACGGTCTTCCTGTGCAAGTTCGAGATGAAATTCTTGGAACTAAATTAGAAATACCTAAATCAGAAATTAATCGTGAGTTTTTTTCCCAAACATTGGAACGAGCTGTTCAAAATTCGGATGCTACTGAACCTTTTGGTCCGTTGAAAGATGCTCCCAATTCAGACATTTATCAAAGTTGGCTCGAAATTCTCCATACTACAAGCGAAATCTACCTCATATTTGCAGTTTTTGGGTCAAAGGTTTCGTTTTTTTTTTTCAAAAAATTTAAAGTGAATAAAAAAAAATCTTTTTTAAGGTGAATGTAAACGAGGTGAAGAATGTCCTTTTCGACATGAAAAGCCCTCTGATCCTAGTGATCCACTATCCGATCAAAATATCAAAGATCGTTACTTTGGTAACAATGATCCAGTAGCAGAAAAATTACTCAAACGAGCTGCAGAAATGCCAAGACCTACACCGCCCGAAGATCGGTCAATAACTACCGTTTTCGTTGGTAACGTCAGCGAACAAATCAACGAACAAGATTTGCACGAACATTTCCATCAATTCGGTGAAATCCGATCTATCAATGTTGTACGTAAAACGAATTGTGCCTTTGTTCAATTCACCAATCGAACAGCAGCGGAAGAAGCCGTCGAACGTTCCTTTCAACGTCTCACAATCAATGGTGTCAGGCTAACAATTCGATGGGGTAAATCTCAGGGAAAACGTAAAGAAGTTGAAGATGATAGTGATGAGAAAAAATCTGTCGGTAGTAAAATACCGAAAATTGCCGTCATTCCGGGGCTGCCTGTCGGAACGCCGGATTACTTTGGACTAGTACCATCCTCGTCCTTATCATCATCATCGTCGATAAGTGCACCAGGTAAAATTTATTATCCAAGTCAAGACCCCAGTCGAATGGGTTCAGTTAGTTACAAAGAATACAAAAGAGATTGAATTATTTTTGTTTTTAAGAAGATTATTACATTATTCTCATCATATTCAATCCATTACAAAATGCAAGGGCATGCTGATTTCCGAAACAAAATCCGTTTTTGTAATAAATTTTTGTATTTTTTCTGTCAAATTTTTTTTTTTCTGATTTAAACTGATGATTAAAAAAAATGAATGATGATTTTAAAAAACTGAAAAATATTAAACAAGATCTTCATTAGTGTTTTTGATGGCCATGTTTTTGTATGCATTGTTGCTGTAAATTTCTGATGATGATTTCGATAATTCATTGTGTTTATTGTAAATTTTTGGTTTTTCATTTTGGTGGTTTAAAATTTGATATTGACTAGCTGAAGTGACGCGTTTGATGCGATTATTTTGATTATTAAAATAAGGGAACGATGATGTACAGACCGATGATGAAGCAGCGATTTTTGTGAATGGCGAGATAATTGTTTCGTTGTTTTGATTGTTAGTGGAACTATTTAAAAATTTCTCTCCCAAAACGGTGTTCGATGGTGTGAACGATTTGTTTGACCATTTTGAATTTTGTTGAGATTGATTTGTGGCTGATGAGTTCAAATTGAAAAACTTCATTCTCGCTTCGGTCATCTCCTGCTTCGATTGATTTAAATCGGGTCTTAATGAAGAACATGTGGCAGATTTGGGAAGGCGATAGTTATTGGTATCATTATTTGTTGGAGTTGATGACTGTACTTGAATCGATCGTTTTTCAATCATATTTGATTTTATTTTATCGTTTGAATTGAAGGAATTTGTTTTTGACAGACTTTTCGAATCAATCTGATCAAAATCGAACACTTGCTCGCAATAAATTATCAAAAGTTCTATTATACGCCCTTGGTGATTAGTATCGTACAACAGAGTAGTATCATCGTTATTGCTACATATAGAAAAAAAACAAATTTTAAACTTAGAAAAAAAACACGTTTTCTCTCATGCCTTTTTTTCAATAACGTTGGACCAAACACAATGCCCAAATTACTCGGATTCATTTGATTGTACTCGGAATCTTTAGAAACTTCTTTGAGATGACGCATCAAATAACCAAGAGTATTGTAATGAACCGTTGGCAAACTTGAAACAATCATTTTCAATTGCATGATGATATCGTCTTTTTCGTTATCATCTTCACTTTGATTTTTTGAATACTTGGTGGCTATGGCAATTAACTCAGAATATAGTTGGAATGTCAACAATGGTTCAGGAAGCTTAGATTTTAAGAAAGAAAAAATTAATAAAAACTTACTTAAGATTACTGTTTGGAAATATTACATTTCGAAAAAAATGTTTCAAAACATTGGCAATGACGTTGGGATGGAAAGCCGATAAATCGACTTTACCAGCACTAGATTCGATGTCATGGCAAAGATTGTCGACATGAGATTTCACCGCAGAAACCCGATATATCCCTTGAATGCCAATGCCACGCATCTCGATTTGTTTAATGCACTGTTTAATAATATCAGGGACTTGATTCGAAGACAACGAAATCAATGAAACACCAAAACAACGCTTCGCTTGTTTATTTATGATTTTTGTTTGATTATTTTGTTGTGTTTTTGTTGTCGATACTCCTGGATACCCATAGACACTCTAAAACAAATAAATAAATATTAAAAATTTTTCTTTAAAAAAAGATTATCAATTGAACCTTGTACTTTTTGCCGATAACCATCTCTGAAAAAAAGAACAAAAAAAGATTATTCAAATGTTTTTTATATGTTCTAGTCAAACTTCAAGTTAAAATTTTGTTTTCTGCTCAAACAATCAAATTTCCCTGATCATTTGAATTTCCCTGTTTGATAAAATAATTTAGAAAAAAAAATCATACTATTTCTATTAGTTTCTTTCTCAATCATTTTACTGGTGTTGTCTTGAGAACGATGTTGTTGCTTAAAGGCAACCGATGATATTGATGTAATATCAAGCCCTTGGTTCAATGGTTGATTGTTATCGGATTCGCTCGAATCACCAATCGCCATATAATGGTGATTGTTGTTTGAAGATGTCAACTTCATTGAATTATTATTATTATTATTCAATGCTTGATTAAAATTTAAATTGGCGGGCAACGTCAAACTCTTCACAAATTCACGAAACGATTCGCCAGAATCATATTGTCCAGTACCAGAGATGACTTCTTGAATTTCTTCTGGTGAATAAGTCAAAGAATCTTTCAACATTTCTAGATAATGTGTTGTTATTTCTTTAACTTTCATTTCAATAATCGTCAATAAATTTTGCAAACAGTTTATGATGTCTCGTTTGGTTTTCCTGAAATGCTCTTGCTGTGAATTGACGGCCATCATCGATTTTGTCATTTCGCTTTTTTCGTGCATCAGATATTTTTCATTGTAAAATAATTTTTTATCACCATAATGAGAATCATCTCTAACAAAAGAAGATTTTTTTGTTTTGTTTCTTTCAATAAGACAATTGCTGACTTACTTTAATTTTGTTTTTTGACCTTTAATCTCTTCATCTTTGACTTTAGCAGAATAAATCTCTCGATTTTTTGCTAAACTATTGTACGCTTCGTCCAAGTGTCGATTCTCTCTGATCCAGTCTTCACGAATTTTTTTGAGCCTCCGGTCTAAATCAATCCTAAAATCGACAATAGGATTTAGAATATTTTTTGCCAATAAATCGAGATTTTGGATGCAAACATTCGCATTCAACGCTTCTTTCTCTAAAAAACTATTGTAAACACTGTAAAGAGGCAAAAAAGCCTAAAACATAAATCGAAAACTTTTGAGTTTAAGAATTAGAAAAAGGAAAACTGTACCTTATCACTTTGTAAATTTTGTATCGTCGATTTCAAGTTTTGACTATTCTTGACAATGTTTCGATTGTATTCGCTTTGTACTTGAATCCTTTTCTCAATGAATAAACATATCTCTTTCAAATACTTGTACCAATCTTTGGCTTGCTTCAACAATTGATCGACTCCAGACTCGTGAATAAATATTATCTCTTCAGGTGTGTGGTTGCTCAATTGTTTTGATGAAGTTGTGGATGATGATACCGTCATATGATTAGGCGAAGACGATGATGAACTAGAGTGTAACGAGGTAACAGAAACTTTACTGATGGGAATCGTCTTCGAATGCATTGAAGATGAGGTAGCCGCCATCGAGCTTTGATGAACCAAAGAATCCTGTATGAAACAATTGGCAATGCTAGAGTTGAAGTTTGGTTGTTTTTTTTGTTGATGAATCAAAAAATAAAAATCAAATTAAAAAAAATTTATTTTATCATCTAAAAGGAGAAAACGATGTTAATGCGGTGAAGCAGGTCAATCACACAAACCAAAATAAATAAATTAATTAAATGATTGATGACGATGATGATGACTAAAAAAAAGCAATTTCATCTCAAAAAAAACTGATAAGCTGTTTTTCATTTTAAAAATTTCATCATCGATTGTTGCCATTTTTTTTGTCTGCAAAAATTAGGCTATTTTGAAACAAAAAGCACATCGAAAGTAATAACATCATCTGTGTGGGTTTCGGTATTTTCGAGGTGTTTGGTGCCAATCTTTAAAATCCGGAAAAACTTTTAAAACAAATTTCAAAAAAAAATTTAGAAATATCGATCTGTTTGTTTCAAAGGTTTTTTTTTGTTTGTTTTCTCAATCTCAATCACCAGAGATTCGATAAGGTAGTAAAAATAATAACGTCTTTGTAATAAATATTAAAAAAATAGAAGAATAATGGTAGTAGTCAATGGCGATGATGTCAAGTTAATGTAAATGTTGATTGAGTTTTCTTTCAATTCCAATTCAAACCAAAAAATAAAAAACTTTCTTTTCTCATCATCATCAAATGAAAATATGCAGATGAAGAGGAAACTATCTGTTTTACTATAAACACCTTGATTATTTAACAAAAGAAATAAAGTTCTCTAATCGATGGATGATTTTCAATGGTGATTGACAATAAAGTTAAGTTTTATTGTTGTTGTTGTGTTTTTTTTTTCACTGGTGCATTCAATGTCGCCGAGTTTACGAAGAACATACAGCGAGAAACGAAAAATGCAATAGCAACACACAACAACAATTGTTTTTGTTTCAAAAAAAAAAAAAAAAAAATTGAGAAGATCTGATCAGTCATCATCACCATCATTCATAGAGGAGAAAAATTTATAAATATTTATTATCAATGATCAGTAATCACCATAATAATCATCATCATAATAAATCTTTGCATCTAGCAACGCAAATGGGGAACAACAAATTTATTAGCAGAAAAACAACAACCAAACTAACCAACTAACGATGTTAAATCGACCTAATCCTTTTTTCTTTTTTCAAAGAAAAACCACCTTTTTTGATTTGTTTGTTTGATGTCTGCATTCATAGCATTATTTGGGGAAAGGGGAGAAGAAAATAGAACGAGAGCATTTTAAAAAAGTGGATTCATCATTAAAATAATAATAAAAATATAAAAAAAAAACTATTAAAAAAAATATAGTTTCATTTACAACCTTGTTTGGAATGAGGCGTAAGTGGCATCAATGGCGCTCAACACGGCCCGATGATTTTCTGGCGAATATTTCCCATAATCATATGTTTTGACAGCTTTCACTAGCTGACTCGCATTGATCAACAGTTCTTTACTTTTGAATGTCGAATATTTATCCAAAATGATTCGCATTATCTTGGATATTTCGGCCAATCTTTCGTAGGCTGCTACCCGTGATACACGCTCTAAATTATCTATCAATTGAAAGTTTTTTTTTTCATTGGTTAAGGTTAGGAGATTTAAAATGCATTAAAAAAAAATTTTTATAAATTTTTTTCTCATTCAGATCAATAGAAATGTTTTTTAGATTCAAGTACAACTGTATCGAGTTTCACATTTATCATAATTATCTTTTGAAAACTTTCAACTAAAAAAAAAGTATTTACGATTATAAAATTTGATTGTTTACAAGATTTTATTCATTCAATAATAATGATGATCATCGTGGAGAAAGAAAGAAACATCTCTAAACGTGAATCCAACTTTTCCAGAAAAAAAAACGAATGTCAAAGATAAGACAGAAATCATAAATCGAAACTTATTTTATGACTATGGCTGTTTTTTGGTTATATTTTTAAATAATCTTTGAAAAGAAACAGTCTTGACAATAACAAATGTCTTAATAAAAGATAATAAAATAGGGAAAAATAAATAAATCGAAAGTCTCAGTCTTTTCAAGATTTTCAGAGTTAAATCTTTCAAAACTAACAACTGATCAAGGCCAAATATCGGTATCGATTTGTATGATAGTTTTTTTCTTTCTGTGTGTTCTTCCATTCTCTGATTTATGAGAAAAAAAATTATGAAAAAAAAGTTGTTTGGAAATGGAGAAACATTATAAAAAAACTCATACCTTGTCTATCGAAAACATGCTTTAGTTCACCAAGCTGATAGACCAAGGTTTGAGTATAATAATTAATGTTGTTCAGGTTTCTTGTAGTATCCACCATATTTTTCAATCTTTTTAACTGTTTTTTTCAAAAAAAATTGGTTTCAAAACAAAAAAAATCAATCTTCTATTTTTGAAGTTAAGAGAAACAGAGACTTAGTTGATTTTGGAGCTTAAAAAATTTATTGAGCACGGCATTTTTTTCTTGAATCAAACAATTTGACATTGATTCAAAGGAGGAATAAATAGTCTTTAGAAGAAATTTTTTCTTATTGAAATTTGGCAGAAAAAGTTCGGGAACTCGGGAGAGAAAAGATTCAAAAAAGTTTGAGGAAAATACAACGAAAACGAAAGAAGGAACAAACAAAACGAACGTTTTTTTTTCACATTGCAACGACCATAAACACTGTGATGTCGAGACGAAAATGATGATGACGATCACGTAGAGAAAAAAAACCGCAATCAAAACCCGTAGCGTTACTCTAAAATGTGAATTTTGTATGGATTTCAATGGATGATGCCAGATACTAACATATCGTCATGTCAGGAACCATTCTTTGATTCTTTTATTCGTTGGTGTTGTTTTTGGTAAATCATGAAAATTGATGATGATGATGATGAAGATGAAGAACTCCCCGTTGATGTCGTGAGCATTGGTGAACAGTAGTAAATGTTTCGCAATGTTTGTCGCCGGCGTCATCATCCCATTATTGTATCACGAGCTTGTACAAGAGAACAACAAAATGGATCTTTTTTTGTTGTTGTTGTGGTTGTTCTAGACGCCCACCAAACAAACAAGAAGATGGTTGGTTCGTTTTTTGGTTTGGTTTGTTTTACGTTTCGAATTTTCTATTTTAAGAATTTTTGTTGCTTCAAAGAACTTTTCTTGAGAAATGAAGATGAATTGCTACTTGAAAAATTCATAAACTTAGCTTGAAAGTTTTCGTTTTTCTTTTTCTCTTTTCACGAATTAATTTTTCGAAGAAATCACATAGAGAAAGGTTTTTTTTCTAAATTGAAAAAAAGAATTTCATAAATTTTTTTACTCATAGCTTGTGCAGCCGCCTTGTGATGATGTTGGAAAACTATCAAACCAAAAAACTGTGGAACATGATTTTCAAATTCGTTTGAAGGATTGGTTCATTCATTCTGCTTTCTAACAAAAAACATCATGCTATTTCATTGAAATTTTGTTTGATTTTTAAAAATTCAAAATAATGCTTGCAATGTTTTTGAAATGAAAAAAAAAAAAAATTTTTGAAATTGATCAATCTTGAATCATTGTCGACGATGATTGAATTCCAGAAATTTCTAACTATTAAGTTGACAAATTCACATCAAGACTAAAAGCAAAATATCTTCTCGACAGAAAAAAAACAGCGAAGCAAATTTTCATGATAAATTTGGATATAGACTATATTTATTTTTATCATAATAGTTATAACGAGATAAACAAAAAGATTTGAAAAAACAAAAATTTGAAAATGAATTTTTGAAATGATAATCGTTTACATAATAGAAATAAATCTGATTCGAATTAGTTCCGATTTGTAATATATAAACTTCGATCGAACAACTTCGATCTAAGCAGGACCAATCATTTTTTGCCTTTCTTGTTGGCTTGCTTGCCCTTTTTGCCTTTTTTTCCTTTTTTCCCGCTACTCCAATCATCATCATCATCATCGTCACTGGCGTCCTTGTCTTTTTTTTCTTTGTTGTCTTTGGTTATGGTGGTGGTGGTGATCGTAGGATCGTCTAACAAGACTTCTTGTTTACGTTTTTTCTTGCCTTTCTGCTTGGTATCTTGTTTTGTTTCAACAATTTTACTGCTAATTTCCTCACCACTCGCACGATCATCAACAGTCGAGTTTTGAATATCAAAAGTTTCTTCTTGTTTATTGAAAGTCGGATTAAGTTCTTTTTTCGGAGTTGAAACTTTATTCTCTTTCACTGGGGTCTCTTCTTTGTGTGGTGTTGGTGTTTTGAGCTCTTTAATCGGAGTTTTCTCTTTTTGCAGAGTTGGAACTTTAAAGTCTTGAAACGGAGTTTCTTCTTTTCGCGGAGTTGTAACTTTTGATTCTTTTATTGGAGTTTTTTCTTTTCGTGGAGTAATGACTTTCAACTCTTCTTTTATTGGAGTTTTTTCTTTTCGTGGAGTAATGACTTTCAACTCTTCTTTTATTGGAGTTTTTTCTTTTTGTGGAGTAGTGACTTTAAATTCTTCTTTAATGGGAGCTGCTTTTGGTTTATCTTTAGTGATTGTTCGGCTGAGTTCTTTTTTTTTTGTTTCTTCTTTGAAAATTTCAGCTTGTTTTTCATCAACTTTTGATACCTCATTTAATTGATCAATATTCCAAAAATTTTTTCTAGGAGTAGCATGTCGGCTTGGTGTTGTAAAAACTGAATTGTCATTAAAGCTTTTCAAAGCTGTTGGATCCATAGGTTCAGTAATTTTTTGGTAGAATCAGAAGATTTTTTTGATGTGGTTATCTTGGAATTTTTTTCCTTTTTTCGATCATTTTCGACTACCTTATCAAAGTCCAATTAATACAATTTTTTAGAGAAGTGGAACTGGTTTTATGAGACTCATGTTTTTCTTTCTCAGTGTCCTCCAAACCAGATTCAAAACTTTTCACAGCCAAATTGAGTTCTTTCTCTAGTTCTAACCGATATTCTAAAGTCTCTTCATCAAACTTTTTTCCAAATCAATTTCTTCGCTATTGATTTGAATAGGCTTGAATTTTTTTCCAAGTGTTTCTAACAGGTTCAAAGTTTTAAAATTATTGAACTTGATTTGTGCATTTTCATTCAAATCCTTTGAACTATCGATTGAGAGAACTTTTTGATACTTCTCCATTTCTTTTAGCACTTTACGTTGTTTTTCGACCGCTGTACCAATGTGATTTATCAAGTAAGACAATTCATCAAGTGTACTCTGCCCAAATTCCATCCATTTTTGATTATCTGATTCGTTATTAATGGCAGTAGAAGACACTGATTTTTCATCAGATGGTTCATTCATATCGAAACAGAACAAGTTTTCCTCGTCAACTGATTTTCTATCGACTTCTTTACGAAGAAAGCTGATTTGTTTCAAAAGACTATTGATAATTTTTATTTTAGGGTCTTCGTTGACATGAACAAGATTTATTATCTTTTGTGCTGTTGAAGCATAACGCAATGTTGAAATGGTTTCGTCTAGATGACCATGAAATGGACTGATGGTAGCCATCATTGTGGTGCGTGAGTTCCCTCCTAAACTTTCTTTGAGAAGATATGTTAACACAGAATCTCGATATGGAATGTGCGGTTTATGAGGGGAATGACTTTTTGAACTGCTGATTTCTGCCAATTGTGTGATTACTTTGCCCAGCGTCAACAACGATTTGTTAATCATGTGACATTCTTTTAAACGTTCAACTTGAGTCATGCCAATCGATCTTTCGCTACCAGCCAAATCAACCAAGTTAATTTTGGAAATACATGAAGGCTCATCGGAATTATAACTATCAAAATGAAGTTGATTTGCTTTTTTATTTTGAATCAAAAAAATGCTGAAAATGGAATGAGAGCGACTACTTTCTTTATTTGACTTTGTCATAGCCGTTGAGCGTCTTTCACAACCATTTTCAATAGTTCCATCGCATCATCACAGTTATCAACTGTAAATACTGATAAATCTTCAACGTAAGGTCCTGTTTCTGGATGTTCTCTTACTTTGAGACTTTTATTGACATTTTCAAACTCATCTGATAAGAGATCGTAAATTTTTTCTTTGTAAATTTCGAAAAAACTAATGTTTACAATGAATTCAATTTCATTCGATAAAGAAACTCGACGATATAAATCGTTAAGAGTTCGAGGAATAATTCCAGGGTTTTCATTCTTCCCTATCATTGTATAAGTTTTTCCTTAAATAGTTCAAAAAATTAATTTTTTTCAAACAAATAGAAAACAAATCATACCACTTCCAGATTGTCCATAGGCAAACAAACAGGTATTAAAACCTTGAAAAGCTTGATCAAGCAATGTTTTTCCTAGTTTGTTATAAACGACTTCCTGTGAGGCGTATGTGAAAAGATCTGAGTTCGTAGAATTGAAACAGTAATCAAATTTAAAATATTCTTTCCTGTGTAGAATCAGAACTTGATCATCTTTTATGAGAATATCTTGATCTTTATTGGACAGAGAATTTTTTTTTTCATTTTCTGATAGAGGTCGCAAACGAACTGCAACCTTGATCGCGGAGGGCTTATCCATGATTGATTGATTAGCAAAGGAAGGTTGACTAGAAATATTTAGTCTTGGTGAGGTTTTTTTCAATTTTTTGTCAATTATTGAAGTTTTTGTTTTGAATTCGAAAGGAGTTGAACTGAGTTTTTTATCTTTGGTCAAGTCAATTATTTTTTCAGCTCTAACAGCGGGCTGTTTTATGGGATCAATTTTACGCTCTTTTTTCAATGAACTTTTGACAACATTGTTGAGATGGTTTCCACTTTTTGTTAAAATAAAAAAAAAATAAATTCAAATTTAAAAACTTTCTAAACAAACTTTATCGGTGAATTGGTACTTTTTGAAGTTAAAATTGACGACAATGATTTTGGGTCAAACTGCTGCTGCCGCCGCTTCAATAGATCTGAAAAAAAAAATTTTTTTTTCTGGTTAGTAAACATAAAAGTTAAAATTCCATAACAAACCGTTTTTCTTAGTTTCATTCGCCAACTTGACTTCTTGAAAACATTTTTCATTTTCATCGAATTTATCGATGGCATCGAAAAAATTGCTATTTTCATTGTCTTCATTGCTTGAAAGAGAGGTTTTTGAAACTTTTTTAATACTGAGCGCAATATTAAATTTATCATTATTGGTCTTTGATTTTGATGAAGCACTAGTTTTATTTGTTGTTATTTGAAGCTTTTTTCTCAGTTTCTTGGTGAAATCCAAGTTTTTCGATCCACCATTTTTGGCAACCACATTGATCTTGGGAATATATAACTCATCGTTAACACTGAATTCCAATCCGTGTTTTGAAGATTGAAAAAAATTCATAATTCGGAATTTGTTTTTTCTTCAGATACAAAAAAAGGAAAAAATTTTTCTTGCAGAAAAAACGTGAGATGTTGCAAAGAAAAATTATCTATTGAACTTTACGCGTCAAGAGAGCGGTGAAAAAAAAAATTTGAAAATTTGTAACGGTCGTTTTTTTCCCTGTATTTCATCAGTGGTAGCGGCACAATATAATCTATGAAATATCAACATTAATGGCTATAAAGATTGTTGAATTATTGTTATTTTTCAATTTGAAAAAATTTGAAATTCTCATTTTTGAAAAATCTATTAAAAAAATTGAAATTTTGAGAGTTCTTTTGTTTCAGAGAAAAATAAAAATTATTCTTAAAAATTCTTTTCAGTTCTGTACTTTATGAACGATTCATTAAAGCATCAACATGTGCATTTTGTTTAACAACACGCGCTTAATTTTAGTTTTTTCAAAATTGAAATCAAAATGAATTGACCAATTGATTATTTTAAAGTTTTTTTTCACCTAAAATGAACCAAAACGAGTATGTTCAGAAATTAATTGGAAAACATAAACTTCACGAAAATGCTCGGTTCAAAATTGACAAATGGATTGAGTCGTTCAAAGGAAAATTCGAAAAGCTTGAAGAATTGTTGCCACAAAAATTTGAGGATTTTTCAACCAAAGTTTTAGGCAAAGATGTAAAATATCCATTGAACGATTTATTTTTCAAAAGTGAAGCTTCGTTCATGTTCAAGCCACCAATTGTTCATGAAGTCGGAAGTTATTCGCTGAATTGCACGGCAAAATCAGCTAGTGGTTTTCATGAAATAGATTTGGCATTAGAAATTCCACAATCTTGTTGGCAGAAAAAAGATCATCTAAACTTCATTTATCATCGTAAACGATCATTGTATTTGGCTTACATAGCCAAGCAAATTATTCAATGGCAGGATCTGATAGAGTCAGCTTGTTATTCTTTTTTTGATGATGATTATTTGAAACCATATCTTGTCATCGAACCAAAGGGAAAATTGGGTCAGGCTTGTAGATTCAATTTATCGCCTTTTCCGTCTCTCAGTAAATCATTTGTGTTGAAAAAATTTCATTTAAAAAAATGCCTTATACAAGATAATATTGTTTCAGTTCATGAATTAGAAACAACACCTTACTACAATTGTTCCATAATGCAAGATCTGTTGTTGACAAGTTTTGCACAGTGTTTTAAAGCAATCTATATGAATTATTCCAATTTGCAAAACGCTTTGATTTTAATTCGAATTTGGCTAGATCGTCGAAAACAACGCCGTCAATGGGCACATATTTTGACAGCATTCGCTTTCCACCTGGTCAAAACTGAAGTCATCAATCCTAATTTATCAGCTTTGCAAATATTCAAATCGTTGTTGAAAGAAATTGGTATGTTTCAAAATAACTACTATTGAACTTGATTAAAATTTGTTTTAAATTCAAGCTCTATCCAAATGGGAAATGCAACCTTTAATTTTTCAATTTTTCTCAAATAATGATGAAGTTAAAAATGACGAATTTGAAACTTCAAATCTCAATCAAGCTTTAAAAATTTATGAACGAACGTCAAATTTAAATTTGAGCTTTTGTTTGACTGTTGATTCGTATAGAAGATTAAGGTTTGATAGCCAACATACCCTGGATCTTCTAGCCAATTTCAACTATGAAATATCAAAATTGTTCACTGTGGACTTGAATAATTTTTTATATTACGATTACTTTGTTCAGTAAGTTGAAAGATCTTTTCTAACATAAAATTTAATTTGAAGTTTTTAGCATTTCATTCGATCATTTAAAAATAAACCAATTGAAAAATTCATCATTTTACGTCCAAAGTGGCTTTAATTTGATAAAAGTTTTGTTACCGAACTTATTGTCTGTCATGCAAACAGCCATAGGAGATCGTGTTGATTTGATTCAGTTTATTCAAGACGTTCCGAATTCTTGGAGCTTGAAAAGCAATCCTCCTCTGTTGAATAATTTCAAATTTTTAAGCTTTGGATTGAAAATTCGAAATGATAAATATTTGGATGTAATAATGAAAGGTCCGTTAGCTGATAGACCAGAATCGGTAGATTTTAGAAAATTTTGGGGTGAGCGTTCTGAGATGCGCCGCTTTCAAAATGGTGAAATTCGAGAGGCTATTTATTGGAAATGTTCCACTATTCAAGAAAAGCGAAACATTATTTTGGAAACACTAAAATATATACTAAATCGAAAAATCAATCTCAAATTGAATGCCATAGTATCGACGTTTTCTTATCCAGATTTCTTTTGGAATTGAAAAATGTTCATTTCGAAACCATTCAAAACGATAAACAAGATTTTTTTCAATATGGTACAGGAGAAGATTCGTTTTCAATAATTCAACAAAACATGAATTTATTGAAAAAGTTTTTACATAATTTATCGGATTTATCATTTACGGTTATTGATGTTGTTGGATCGGACTCCAGTCTCCGAGGCACTGAAGTGTGTCATTTATTTTAATAATTGTCTCTACAATTTTAACTTTTTTTTGTTTCAAGGTTTTTCCTCCAGTTCCTTTAAGTTCTAAACTCAAAACAGATTCTAAATATTTCTGCAATATGTTTGATTTAAATCAAGTTGAAAACAAAATTAAATACGTCAAAGCAATTTCAGTGGTTGTTCGAATAGAAGTTAACAAAAAGCTATTTGATGATTTGGAAGCTTTTCAAAATCAAAAATATCTGCTCTACTATGAACTTGGAAAAAGTTTGGTTAAATCTCATTCCTTGATAGTTCGTGTTCAACTTTCTCATCTTGACATCTATTTCAACGGATTGGTTTTTCGTATTTTTTTTTCAATTAACAAAGAATTGTCTATTCTTCGACAAGTCACTAACAAAACCAAAACTGTGGTTCACATTCAAAATGACGAAGCTGATAGACTTGAATTCGGAAACAAAGTATTACCAGCAATATCAAGTTGTGTTCATATTATTGTCAATGAAAATGCCTCATTTTCGATGACTTGTCGTTTGGTAAAACGTTGGCTTTCCTGTCATATGGTGAAGCATTTTTTTGAAGAAATTACCATCGATTTATTGGTATCTTATATGTATTTGCATTATCACGATCTCTATCCAACAATGGGGTAAAAATTTTTTTTGAATTGATATATTTTAATTTTCATTTAATTTCTAGCTCTTCTCTCAATGGTTTAATTCGTTTTTTTGATTTCATTTGCAATTTTGATTTTGTAGAAACCGCTCTTATTTTAAATTTCAACAATGCTTTATCAGATGAAAGAATCAAAATCATCAAAGAAAACTTTGTTTCGAATAGAGCAAATTTTCCTGCAATATTCATTGTTACACCATACGATCTTTCAAAATTATCTTATCATACATGTACCAATCCTGATTTGAAAATTTTAAATCACGTTAAAAAATTAGCTCGAATTTCTTTCAATCAATTGACGGCTTCTTTGATGGAGTCTTTCAAACCGATCCAACTACAGGTTTTAAACAGTTTTGAATTATTTTCATTTAAAAGAAAAATTTTCAATTTTTAGGAAACAATTTTTAAATGCAATATGAATTTCTTTCATATCATTATTCAATTGGATAGAAAAAAGTTGCCAACCAAACACTATTCCTTCAAATTTCCGTCAACTTTTTTTTCAAAACATTATCTCTACGTGGATAATGATGAAAAACAGGCAATGCCAATAGTTGATTACAATCCTGCATTTCAATATTTGACCATTTTGAAAAGAGCATTCAATCGATTGGCTCTGTTTTTCTACGATGAATTTGGAGGCCAAGAGATTGGAGTTTTATTCCGTCCCGAAGCTTTTCAGCTTCGTCCTTTCAAAGGTTCTTCGATTGGTGAGGCTGCAATGCTAACCTCGACGGCCTATTCTTTGAGTGTCGATCAAGTTTCATTCAATATGAACGCTTTGGTTGAAGATTTTAAAATTTTAGGGGAAAGTTTAGTCGAAAATGTATTGATAAAGCATGAAAAGTTTTGTTGATTAATGTTTGATGTAAGAGCTTTAAATGGAACTTTTTTTCCTTAAACTTACTTTTTTCATTTAAAAAAAATTTTATTAAATAATTCTTCAGTTTAATTTTAAATTAATCAGTTTTCGGCTCTGTGTAAGGCTTTCCTCATTTCAATGGAATAATGAAAAATGATTTTTTTTAAAGAAAAAAAGAAATTTTAAAAAGATATTAACAATATAAAGAGGATTGTTAGCCATTCAATAGCATTCGGCAGCCATCTCAATAGGTTTTCCTATTTTATGGTCGTTAGCTAATTATTAAAATTGTAATTCTCTCGAAGTTCTATTTATTATATTTTATTTCAGAATTTATTATTTTAAATCATTTTGAAATTTAAAAAAATGGATTTAGTTGCTTTGGAATCAAAAACACCACCACAGCGGCCAATTGGTCAAAAATCAAAGAAGAAATACCCAACTTCGAAGCTATACCTTCTAAATATCACATTTATTTGATTGTATTGTATTCAGTAACGGCAATTTTTTCGTTTTTCGGTAATCTCGCAACACTGATAGTGTTGAAGTATAGCGAAAAAACATCAAAAAATTTGACTAAATACTTGATCAACCTCTCTTGTTCTGACATGATGATGGCTTCTTTCTCAATCCCATTCACCTACACAATGTTCATGTATGGACAGTGGTTTTTTGAGCCAATATTTTGTCCATTTGTATTAGCCATCCAATTTTATTCGGCTTTTGTCAGCATTTATACATTGGTTGCGATTGGTATTGATAGGTAAAATCTCTTGTTGATCAGTTCAAAATATTTTATATCATTTTTTGCATTAGATACATCGCTGTGAAAAACCCTATTCAATCTAAGATGGCCATCAATCACTTTACAAAGTTTGTCATTTTGGGAATTTGGATTGTTGGATTTTTGTTGGCACAAATCACTTTCAGAGTGAGCGAGGCTTTTAAAATCCAAGTCAACAATGAAACAATTTATGTTTGCAAGAATCATTGACCGAAGATCAATCCAAAACATATGTGCTAACTATTTTTGTGATAACATTTTTGATTCCTTGTTCTATTATTGTTTTTGTCTACTCGTGGATAGCAGTTTTGATCTTTCAACGAAACACCTCAAAACTCACTGTCGCACAGCAACAAAAGTTTCAGGTTTAGTTTTTCAAATTTTGAAAAAAAACCTTTGTAGATAAATTTTACTTCAAAGATTTACAAAACATTGTTGATAGTAGTGCAATCCTTCATTTTCTGTTGGCTTCCGCTTCATTCATTCAACTTACTGGTTACCTTGTTTCCAACTCGATTTCGGCACTTCGACAACGATAAAGAATTGTTACGCTACGCTATCATTGGATTCGCTTTTCATTGGTTGGCAATGTCACATTCATTTGTTAATCCACTGATCTATTCATTTATGAGTCAATCGTTCAGGGTAAATTTGAAAATCAAAAAAAAAAGCTTCTTAAAACAAAAAAAACTGTTTAGAATGATTTCAAAAATTTATTTGTCAAAAGAATATCGTCGAAAAGTCACCGGCATTGGCAATCGTCGGTCTATTACAATAGTAGTCGGTCGTTTGTCACTCAACTAAGTGAAAATTGAATTGATTTTTTTCTCAAAAAAAAAAACAATGATAATATGAAATAGGTTTGTATTAAATATTTAAAAAATTTCAAATTTTTCTAATGAAACAGCAAAATTAAGTATAATTTAATACAAAATGTTAAAAATCAATTGTCGTGTATTCCGTGTAAGCATCTTGTTGATCTTTTCTGGAGAATAATTGAAACAATAAATAAATTTGATTCAACTGCTGTTGACCAATCTTTGTTGCCAACTGATCCAAAAAGTTGTTCGGTGTTTTCAAAAATGGCAACAGACTTCTCTTACCACCTAAAAATCCCAGAGTTCGACCTCGGCAATTGTTGCAGAGTTTTATTCTGTCTGAAATTTTTTCTGCGATTTCTTCAGAATCAACCACCACGATCAAGTAGATTGAGATCACAGTGATCATCTTGATAATCGAAAGTTTCATTTTCATATTTTCATGAAGCACTAGCTGCGAGTATCCGCAAAAAAAATTCTAGTGAATGATCTCAAGAAAAAACTTATTTCAAAATGTTTTTATAGATTTTCGAAAATTCGCTTCAATGATTCTGCAAATAGATGACAATTTCGAATTCGAACAGATTCAAATTTAAATGTAAATGTCGTTTGATTATATAATAAGAATGAGTTTTAATGCTTTCAATGATAAAATATAACAAATACAAAAAAAGATTCAACGATTCAAACGTTCCAAATGGAATTCGAATTGGCATTGATGAAATGATCATTCAGTATTTCAAAATTCTAAAATTGCTTTACGTTTGTTTGAACATTTCGAAAGAAATCAAATTATAAAACTATTTACATTATATTATGAAATAGAAATAGTGTGAGTGTGTAGGTTTGAGATTTAATGAAAATAACATTCTATAGAAAAAAGAACTGTTATGAACTGAAATGTTGTTATCTAGAGCCAAAAAAAAAAAAAAAAGTTTTGGGATTTGTTTTCAATATCTAACTGGTGGCCTCATATTTTCGATTGAATGCGAAAAATTACATCTTGTATCGAATTTACATTTTCCGGTTTTGAAAAAGAATCGGCAAACATTGGAAGGAGGACCACCGCCACCCCCTCCTCGTGGATGGAAAGATCGAGGACCATCGCCGCCACCACCACCTCCTCCACGAGGTCGGAACCCTCTTGGTGGTGGTCCATTACGATGCTGTGGCGGTGCACCACCTCGAGGGTAGTTGAATGGCATATTATCTGGTGGCTTCCAAAATGGATTATTATTGTTCGGATTAAAATTATCGTTTGGTGGTCCACCAGCCATTGGATCATTTGGATTATAAAAAGAGTTGTTGTTAAACAAATTGGGCGGTGAATTCGGATGTGATTGAGCAGAATATTGAGTTGCGTTTGGTCCAAATTGATGATTGCCGTAATCTTGATACGGAGGAGCTGACAGTGAATCAATTGGTGGCGGAAGAGAGGCTTGATTCGATAATGGTGGCATAGTATAATTATTATTAAACGGATAGTTAGGATTGTTGCTGGCGTTAATATCTGAATTGAATGGAGGTGTTGAAGGCACATAGGAACTATCGTTCGAATCCCCGTAAGGCGTCACTGAAGTTTGATAATTCGGTGTGTTGGGTATGTCAAAAGGATTCGGTTCACCAATTGGAACAACATTGGAATGATTAAAAATTAGTGGTGGATCAATGAATGGCTGTGACGGATTACTATTCCCTGCTCCCAGATAATTATTTTCGATATTCGGAACTAAACTCATCATTGGTTGTTGCGTTGCTGGAGGCGGCAACGCAAAATTTGAACTGTCACTAATTACATTGGAATCCGATGATGGTACAGGCATCATCATTGACAAGCTATTCTCATCCTCTAACGGAATAATTTTGACTGTTTTGTCATTACTAGTGCTGAACTCAAAATCAGGTTCCATTGCAGAATCAGGAATCTGGTTGTGAAGATAGAAAGCTTCCAATCGGGTTCTCAATCCGATCCATTTGAATTGTTTTCTCTTCCGAAAGTCGACCTTTCTCAAATGCCAACACTTGGGGATCAAGATCGATTGATATCAATCTCCATTGAGCGTAGGTGAAACAACGAACTCTTTTAGCCTCCATCATCAATTGCCCTTCACTTTTCATATCGAATCGTTTCATATCACCAAGTGTGCTATTAACAGTTGACGACGCCATTCTTGTAACATTAATGCGTTCCGTTTCATCTACTTCAAAAAATTTTATATATTCAAGCTTAGAGTCCTCCGGCCATCTATTTTAAAACAAAATAAAATGGATTAATATTTTCTTAACTGTTTCTCAAGAAAAGAAAAAAAAATTTATATTACCTAACACTTTTCTTAAATTTTCTATCTTTGATTCGCTCAGCAGAGCTCAGAATTGATTTATATTTTTGATTTACTGTGGTGCTATCCGATTTAAAAACTATAATACTTGAAGATTCGTTCTTCCTTGAATCTAGGAATGATGATGATGATGAGGAATCTTGCGAATCGATTGCGGGATAATTCGAAATAACGGTGGCAGCACTATCATTTTTTCTATCCCTATTCTCTTCTTGAGGATCGTTCGATGATTTTTCATCATCATTTCTATTGTTCATCATCATTGAATCTCTGGAACTGAATTCATTTGTCTCATCTTTACCACTAGGACTAGTCACATTGTTATCACTTGTTTTCTCATCAAGTATATCTTTATAAAAGAAAATCTTGGCGTTGATGAAGATGGAGAATATGAATCATTGGATGATTTTTTAAGAGTTTCATCATCATCATCATTATTATTGGAATTATCATTCATATTGTTTTTGGGTTCACTGTTTTTAGTGATATTTAGAATATTGTTTCGATTCTCATTTTCATTACTATCATCAAGTTTGTTAGTATCAAGAAGTTTTCTTTTATTATTGGTTTCGAGATTATCACTTTTGAACGATTCTTTATTTTTAAAATCGTTCAACGAAATCATCATACTGCTAGTTTTTATATTGTTATTATTATTATTATTGGAACTACTGATCATCATCGTTCCATCATCAACATCATTCAACAGACTGTTGTTGTTGGTGATTTTATTACTATTAACATTGACTAGTGGAGAAATTATATCGTTGGGATTTTCGTTGTTAGTGTTGGAACAACCTTCATTACCAACATCACTAACAACTTCACCGTCAACATTGCTAGAGCTATTGCTGCTATTGTTGGTCTCTTGTTGACTGAATGACACCAATTTATTTTCATTTTCTTTATTCAACTTTCGACGCTTTTTATTTGGAACAACTGGAACCATTGTGAGCGCATCCATAAAGCTCATTGAATCCTAAAGAAATTTTTTTTTTGAGTTTAATAGAACAAAATGAAAATGAAAAACGAAAAAAAAAAATGAAAATTTCTTACCTTAAGAACATGAGAAGAATTTTTATTGATCTGACTATTTGCGATATCAAGTGATGGTTTCTTAGGCGGAAGTTTTTTCAAATCAATAACTTTGGATTCTTTCTTTTTTACCAACGAAGCCTTATCATTAGGTTTTATGGTTGTTGATGTTGATAAATCTAAACGAAATTTTCCTGGCTTGACTTTGGCGGTGACTGGCCGACGGGCATCTTGTGAGCTAGGTTCTTTAACAACCAAAAAATTATTCATTTCGTCACGAGAATACGTTTCATAGGGATCGGCATCACTCAAAGTATGATTATTGCTAGTAAGGTATTATCGTTATTACTGTGTTTATTACTATTGATAACATTTGACTCATTATTTGATTTAGATTTCTTATTAACATTATCGGAAGAATTCATGGTCGACAATTCAACAGTTTTTCGTTTTTTCTCTGATTTAGTGGTACCATTTTGACCGTTTGATGTTAAACTCTTGCTGCTACTATTCTCTGACAGAGCATGTATTATTTTAGTCCATTTTTTTATTATTTGATTGGCTTTGGTGGAAATGTTTCCATCATCGTGTTTACACAATTTTTTAACAATTTTAGGACATTCATTTTGACGTAAACGGTTTATTGTCATCGGTAGTTTGATAACAAATCCAGCAAACATAACAAAAAAGAAACATTTCCAACGTCTCGTGAAGATTTGACCCAAAGATAAATCAATCCCAGCCTCCAATATTCAAAAATCTAGAAGAGGAAAAAAAACAAACGGAACAAATGCCGAATGAGAAAAAAAATTACTCAAGATGTTTTGCAATGTAAGTTTTTTTTTCCAGTTTAAAATAAGTAACCACTTATAATCATCATATAATAAATATGATATCGATTTTTGGTTTTTTTTTTGAAAAAATCAAAAAATATTTAGGGAAAAAAAGTGATTTATGATTCTTCTTTTTTTTTTTGACCAATAAATGAAAATAAAATCTTTTGTGGCTAGAAAAACCGCCAAACTTACTCTTCCAAAACATCCCCTTTGGTTGATAGTAAAATTTTACAATAAATACATTTCGAAACTAATTTGGTCGAACAATTTCTCATGAGACTGTGTGATTAAGAAAATAAAAAATTAATCATAAAGAAAATAATTTCAAAAACTTACTCATAAATTTTTTGCAACTGTTGTTGATCTTCAAGCGGTTTTTATGCCACCATTTTCCGTCAGTAACGGCGTGAATGCTTCAAGTATTTCAACGGCATTGATCGGCGCCTAATTGTTCAAAGATTTGGGTAGAAATTGAAAATCATTTTAAATTAGAGATTTAATAGAAATTTTTTAGAAAGGCATTACCATTTTTTTTGGTTTCACTAAATACAGAACGCTCCAAAATAAGATTTTTTTTTCTTAATTAGATCAAGCCAAGCTGTTGTAGGCACCCTCAAAATTTTTCAGCAAAACCGGCTTGCATAATATAGAACTTTTCGATTTTATCGGATGCTTCAGATCAACTGAAACACAACTTGGATTTTTTTGTTTTAGAAAAAACAATTCGATTTTTATCGAATCTTATCGATGAATTTATAGGCAAAAAGAATAGGATTTCAAATCAAAGAAAATTTGGAATAAATTTTCAAGATTTGTAATGTGACGCAACGAGATTGAAAGAGACACACCAGGCAATAGAACACGCCGCGTAGCCTAACACCACTCTCTCCGTCTATCAATTGATGTTGTGTGTAGTATTTTCTTCTCAGATGTGGTGTTTTATTTTTATGGATGGATGGATAGCCAACAACACTAGATTTTTTTTTCTGGCTGCTGCAATTGTGTATTCGGTTGAGGAAAATAAAAATGATACAGCAACCACACAGAGATAGAGAGCAGAAAGACAAAATAGCAACTAATAAACTGAAATTGAGTAGAATGAAATGTAGTTGCTTGCTCAAAAGAAAAAATAATAATTTTTACGTTTTGTTACAGAAAATCGAGTTCTTTGAAAATATAAAACAAGATTTTTGTTGTAGTTATGTATTTTGTTTCAATCATTCAACGATACTTTCAATGATCCAAAACGAGTTGACACTTTTTGTTTATTCAGTTCAGTTTTTTTTGATGAAGAAGAACAATTTCTTGAAGACAATATAATATATATAGGAGAAAAGGTTAGTTTTCTAGGTTTTAGATAGAAAAAAAAGCTTTCTCGGCTCGCTCTTGTTTTTTTCCTTCTAGATTTCAAGGTTGAATTAGTTTCTTGTTTTTTTTCAATCGAATCAATTTATGGAACAACCAACAGTTTGTTGTTTGCTTTCAAAAAGTTGATGATAATTGTTTAAGAAAATAAATCGAATGTTAAATTTTGCTAATTTCGGAGAGAAATATATTTTCAGCGATAATCAAAAAAATATCATGAACAATACGGCAACTTTTTTTTGTTTTGGGTTTTCTATTACAAAAACAAATAAGTGAATTTATGAAGAACACTTGGAAACTAATCGAACGAAAATTTGATCATCATCATTTATATTAAAACGCGTAGTTTTTTTTAGCAAACTATAATATTAAGAGGACTCCATTTTATTTGAGTAAAAAAGTTAGTTGAAAAAAAAAAATGTGGCTGATTTGAGCGACGACGATGACGATTGAATGTTTGTGTGTTTGGTTGGTTTGCTCACTTACTTGCTTGCTTGCTCACTCTTTTGATGAACATTTGATATTCAAAGTGAAGGTGGCAATCGCGATGTGTGGCTTTTTTTCACAAAAAAAAAAAAAAATTAGAACGAGTGTTCTGTAAGTTGACGAGAAAAAAAATGGCCAAACAAAATAGAAGTGGTATGACTGTGAACAACAACAAACTCGTCACAGTCTGACACACAAATTTCCCGACTCAGCACCACCACCACCTCCATAGTTTACACTCAATCAAAAACTTGACTATCAGGTAAAAATAGTCGAGAGAAAAATAACAAACCAATATCGCAAATATTTACCAATATTAATTTATAATTAAAAATATCATTTTTATCATCTCGATTTGTTTCCATTTTTGGTACTTGATTCACATGATTTTTTATCTTTAATAAAAATTATCTTTTTTGATAATCAATGTCTCTCGGCAAGTTTTTATTAAAAAAATTTTTTTAGTGTTATTGATTGCATCTTTATAGAAAAAAGAAAACGCTACACGGTTTCAAAATTCAAGCCGTCGAATATGCAATCAAAAATGGAACAGGTAGAGCGGCTAGTTTTTTCAAAGTAGATCGTAGCATGATCAAAAGGTGGATTCATAAAATTGATAAATTAAAAACATGTGACAAAAGATCAAGGGCTGTTAGACCGATTCTCTCGAAGTGACCGGAATTGGAGAAGGAGTTGAAAGAGTGGGTGGTGGAGCGAATAAAATTAGGAGGAAGAGTGACTGAAAAAAGAATCATAAAAGAAGCCAAAGTCATTGCAGAAAAAATGGGCCACAATGATTTTCTTAGTTCAACCAAGTGGTGTCATAGTTTTATGTAAAGACAAGGCCTTGCAACACGATGCCAGACAAGTTCAGGTCAACCTTTTCACTCCCTCTCCTCTATGCAAATGTCAAAGTTTCGGTCTTCAGAAAATTATAAACTAAGGCAAAATATGTGAATTATAGAAATCTGGAAAATTTCGATAAATTCCCGGTTTCATTTGTCGTTGTTGGAAATTTTACTGTTGATGTGATTGGCAAGACTACTAAAAAAAAAATTATAAAATATTTAATAAAAACAAAATAAAATTTAAAAACTTTAAAAAAATGTTTTATTTAAATTTTTTTACGCTTAGCGACTGTAACCTAAAATAACAGCTCAAAAGTATATGAACAAATTTGATTTTTTGGATAAAGTTTGATCCTTCTTGGGGTTCTAACAAGGGAAATGATGACCTGACGGTTTTATCTGATTAAATTCTGATAAAAAGTGCACTGTTGAAACCCAAACTGTTACGACAATGGCACTTAAAATCCGTCTGATCCCTCTAAATATTAGTAAAACCAATAAGAGAATAATTAATCGACATATTTATTACAATCAGAAAATTAACTTTCAATGTATAAACTTATATTCAAAGATAAGCTACATTCGAAAATTGAAGCGCCAAATGTTTTTTTTTTATTTTGATTCTACGAGGTCAGAGTTTCAAGATTAAGGTTTAAGAAACAATAATAAAATATTAAAGCCCTTTAGTCGGCTATGTTTTTCAAATCAAATTTAAATTAAGGTTAAATAAGGCTTGAAAAAAGTTTTTCTAGTTGGTTTGTATCAACGTTGTGTATTTTTTATTTTATGATGATTCGATTAGTTTTGTTTATTATTATTTTGGGATTGGCAAGTTCTTCAACTTTCAACGTTACCAAAAATGACGAGACCGGCAATGAAGTTTATGAATCGATTTCCAATCTGACCGAAAATTTTAGAAATCTAGCTTTAACGATCAATTCTAAATATCGAAACTTGATCAGAAACGAAACAGGGCATCTATCCAATTGGATTGCTTATAGTAAAATTTTAAAGCAAATCAACAATGCCCTGGTAGATGGGTTTGCGAAAAAAATCTCCACCAATCTTGAGATTTTGAATAATTTAACCCCACAATGTTTCGATGATTTGATTGATTTTGTTCTGGCCATTCGAGACCAAGAACCATGGGCCTACAAAGGTTTATTTTAAACAATTTTTCCAAAAGCTTTTTCTTAAAAACTTTTTCAAGTTCTTGATTCGAGTGGTTTTTGGCTGCCACCCGGTTTACTTCGTATGTCGTTGAGCAATTTCGGTGATTTTGATCAATGCATTCAGGTACACGAGAAAAACATTCACGGCCAGTACTGTTTGATAAAATATCAGATCGATGTTCCCGATAATAAAAGTCATCCATTGCTATCTCAAGATAATGTTTTCAACACCACTGGCACGATTCTCGAAAAAACGGTGGGTATTTTATTTCAATAAAAAAATTATTTAAATTAAACTAATTTTTCAATAGTTTTTTACCGATCTTTTACGATATGCTCATTATCTACAATCGCATAATGGCCGGTTCAGTGTTTGCTTACCATCGAATTGTACCAAAACAGATTTGCAACACTTGATTAACGCTTGTCAGTGCCCAAACACTTTTATTATTTAAATAGAATTTCTATTTCATTTTTCTATTTTAAAGTTTTCTCATTTGACCGATGGAACATTTGGGCTGATACTTGCCAAACTTCTAAAGATACCGAGAGTTTCAGTCAACTGCAACATATCATAATCGGCATTCTGAGTTTTATCATTATGATTTTTCTATTTGGAACATTGATCGATTATCTACCAAACCAAGACCATTTATTTTCAAGTAACCAAAGATTCAGTTTTTTTTTACAAAGCAATTTTAACATTATTTTTTCACAAAAAAACTAGAAAGCTTAAAAAATTTTGCTAAATGTGTTTCATTGAAGACTAGCATGCGTTCTCTGCAAACCATCGATACTAGACCCGATACGTTGACAATGATCAATGGACTTCGAGTCATCGTAATGGGTTGGCTGATTTTATCACACGTTTATTTGCTTTCTGTTAAGGATGCCTTTTTGGGTGGAACCAGTTTTATTGAATCTCTATTCGAAGCTAAAAACTATTTTATTTTCAACTCTTGGCCAGTGGTTGAAGTATTTTTCATTTTGAGTTCGTTGCTTCATTCTTACAATGTATGCCGCTATTCGGACAACGGACAGAAATGCTTGATCTTTCAAGCTTTATTGAAAAGAATCGTAAGATTCTGGCCCTCTCTATGGCTTATTGTTGGCATAGTGTTTCTGATTCCGAATGTGGCTAACGGACCGCTTTGGACCGAAGTTATGGAACTACAAGTTAGCAGTTGCTATCAAAGTTGGTGGAAAATAATTGCTTTTGTTTCAAATTTTCGTTCGGAGAATGATCGTTGTCTGGTTCATACTTGGTATTTATCCGCTGAAGTTCAATTGTTTTTTATTGCTTGTTTCTTCAATCTATTGATTATTCGTTACGAGAGACGGGCAATTTTTGGTCTAGCAATCTTCAATCTGATTGTTTGTATTTTTTATTCGTTTTTTTTCTACTTCCGCAAACAAGATCCAATCATTTTGTTCAATAAAATCAACGAACAATTAATCTACAAAGAGATGACACACACTTACATGCCTCCCTATTGGCATATCAATCCATATTCAGTTGGATCAGTGGCCGGTTTCTATCTTCATCGATTCAAAACTCAATCGAAAAAAATTTCTCCAGTAAATCGGTCTGAATTGAATCGAAAAAAAAGTAATCAAGTTTTTTTTCTATAGTATTATCATCTATCTTGGTTGGTGACCATTCCTTGTTTTGGTGGGAATCATTTGGGCTGGCTATTGGTTTACCAACAACAACCAAACACCACTTTACATCAAAAGTTTTTACGGTGGATTTCATCGATTGTTGTGGTCTATCTCCATTGCCTGTATTCTATTTCTGCTTGAATTGGGTAGTTTTGAACGAAACTCGAGTATCCTTCTATTTCCATTGATTTTGTTCTCTAAAATGTGGCAATACATTCTTAATGGAAAAATGTTTTTGCTTTTGAGTAAACTAACGTTTTTAACCTATCTGATCCATTTTATTATTGTTTGGTCTCGTTTCGCTTACAATCGCCAGCCAATGTTTTTCAGTCATTGGACTATGGTAATCTTTTTCTAAATTAAATCTTTTTCATTAAGAAATTTTTTTTTTTTTTTTTAAGATTGGCGAATGGATAATCAACATCGTGGTGAGCATGTTTTTGGCATTTATTGCGCATATATTGTTGAAGCTCCATTCGCCAACCTGTATTTGTTTTATTGGGAGAAACGAGTCGTGACATTTTCTCAACCTAATTCAAATGCCAACAACAATAATAACAATCCCGATGACTATGCACATGCAGCTTAAGTTTTTTTTTCTCTTCAAATATTTAATTTTTTTTTAAGTTATTTCCTAAAAATGAAAGTTTTTCTTGAATATTTTCATTTTTAAAGAAACTTTTTCATTTTTAAAATTAATCTTGATCATGAGAACAATGAAATAAAAGGGAATTTTTGATGGAACATTTCAAACAGCCAACATGCAACACAGCACATCGTCAATGAGCTAAGAATATAGCCGGTCATATTGTAATTGCCAGATATATCTTTCAAACCTGTCAATTTAATTTTGTTACAGAAAAAAAATTCTAGGTAAAAAAAATGACTGACCAATTATGAGTGGACGAAAGAACAATGTCAACAAGCCACAAATAAAATTTGACATTCCAAAAGCAACAGCGGTATTCCGGTTACCCAAATAATCAGCTAAAACAGCAGGTGACAAGACCATTTGACAGCCCACTGCAAAGCCTTGAAACAATGCCACAACGATGAAACAGGGCCACGATTCGATAATAGTCAAAAGCAGCATGCACAAGCCCATGATTGTTATTGATACGACATAAAGGGTTTTGTTGGTAACCAGTTTGCTATAAACTAAACATCCAGGTGCCAAACGGCCCAGAAAGTCGGTTATTGAAAATATCGATAATAGCCATCTAGAGTTTTCGTCTATCATTGAGAAAATAATAAATTTTTTCTGAATTATATTTTCTATGGTTTAAAGAACTTTAGAAAAACCAACCATTGATATTACGATCTTTGGCAACATCAGGAACAATAATGATGAATGCAATAAAATCAAAGATAAAATTCAAATAGGTGAAAGCACACAAAGCAAAATAAATATTCGATAACAATTTTGCATCTGTGCTGAAATGATTTTTGAAACGTTTCCAAAATGTTTTGTTTTTTGATTCTTTAACCTCTTGCAATTCTTCTGCTTCCTGATTCCTGTTTCTATTCGAAGCTTGGTCCTAAACAGAAAATTTAGATCAATTTTAGAGCGATCAAATGTTTGAAAATTAACTTGTATAGATATCATTTGAGTTTGTTCATTTTTGAATATGTCCAATTGGTTTGGTAGAGTTTGACGTTTGTCAAATGGACTGTAAAACAGCAGAGCCCCCAGTGCGGCATTCATGATTAAACCTTTCAAAGTTTAATAAGTGAATTTTTTCGATTACTTATTGTCAGTTTTCTTTCTACCTCCCATTATGAACATGGTACCATGGTAATGGTATCTATCAAAAAGCCATTGAATCAAAATTGGAAAAATGAAGGCTCCCAATGTGGCACCAGCATAAGAAATACCCAGAGCAATAACTTTTTTCTCAGCAAAATAAACATTTAAAACAGCCGGCAGTAGAGTAACGATGAAACCAATACCAATGCCTAAAATTATTTAAAGAATTAATTAAAAAAAAAAAAACTTTAAATTTTTAAAACTCACCTTGAACCACACCAACCAAAATGATAACCAAAAAAATTGAATCCACAAAATAATTGATGCCAATCGAAAAGGATTGAATGACTATTCCGATCAATATCAATGTCTGACTACTGAAATAGTGTGTCAAAAAGCCCGAAACGATTCCGGTGGTTGAGGCGACAGATCCGGCCAACGAAACCGACCATGCCGCTTGTTGATAAGTGCAATGAAATTCATCGATCAATCTTAGATAGACCACTCCGGCCGAACGAAATACACAAAAAATGAAAAAATTTATCCAAGCACAAGCGAAAGCAATCACCCAACGATTATGCATCGTTTCTGGGTAATAATCAGTTTTTTTTTATCAAAAAATTTGAACCAAGTTTTTGCATTAAATCCATTCAAATCAAATCAGATCCATGATTCTGGACCATTGTCAGAAAAAAATCTCTAATAAACAGAACAAAACTAGTAGATCAACATATAAACGTTCAAATCATATCATTTTCGAAAGCTAATCTTTTTTTTTCAAAGAACATGAACTTGAACTTTGAGCTTTTTAGATGTTCGACTCGAAGATTTGAATACTAATCGAGAGAAAAAAAAACTAACACATCGTAACCGAAGTAATCACAGATGATGATATCAAAAGCTTTGTTACAAAAAAATCACGTTTCACATTAAAAAAATATTTTTTTAGAACACTAGTTAATTAATTTCAACGTAAAATTTCGAGCGTAAATCGTGTTCTTGTTGTTTCCTTGGAAAATCTCTAATTTTAGAAGCCAACCGCCTGTTGTCGTGTATTTGTGGTTTTGTAACCAAAAAAAAAATCATCTGAACTGATTCTAATAGAAAAAAAGAAATTTTATATCAATCATTTTTTTTATCAATTGTTTCAAAAAAATAAATTATCGAATTTCATTTTTTGTTAAACCATTAAATGCGTTCAATCATTCAATTTTTTTAAGAAAGTATTTTTCTGAATTAATAGAGAAAAAAAGTGACATTTACTGAAATTGAAAGGACAAAAAAAAAAAAAAACGAACGAACTGAGAATGTGAATTCGCTGTTTTCTCATGTTTGAAGTTTCTCTTCTTGATTGGTGTTTAAAATATTTAGATTGACTTTAACCAATTCGGATTCTAATTTTTTCGCATCTTCCGGTGGCAATAGATTTAATATGATCTGTTGGATTTTAGCTCGTTTGTTGTGCAATGAACTCGGATTGAACCACTGTTGAAGTGAACGATGATTGTTCATCAATGATAGATATATCTCATCGGGAGCTTTCAAAAACCTCTCCATGTATTCTAGAACAAACAGACCACAATCGTAATAGTTTTGTTGTTGTGGTACTTTTGGGTAGAGTTCTTTATAGCTATTGCGATTTAATCGCCATTCTTTTCCACGTTTCTCTTTCAACTCCAAAGACAAATATTGAAAAATTATGTTGGTCAACTCGTTTCTAGTGAGCGTGTTGCCTAAAGAATCCATGTAAAATATAGCCGGTTTTTTAAAATTGATTGATGACTTTTGTTGTTGTTCCGTATTTGTTGAATGTGATGATTTTAGTGATGTTTGATTAATAATCAAATCATTATTGACTGTTGAATCTGGTATAAGATTTCCAACGTAACACATTATGATCAAAAACCAATGCGAATCTTTGATGAATGGCATCAGTAAAAAATCTTTGGAAAAAATATCAATGTCTCGAGTCCATTTTTTTAAAACTTTATTATAAGTTGCTTCCATTTGATTCTCTTCAACAAACATCATAAAATGATTGATGGCAAATTTTCTTTTTTTAACATTAACATTGGCCTTCATCAAATGTGCTGGAAAAAGTGCATCAAAAATATGAACCTTATCGACAACTTCTTGAGCAATATTTCCATTATTTTGAAAATATTTCAAATAAAAATTCATTATGTTATCGTTTATATATTGACCATCTCTCAAACAATTTAAATCATTTCCAAACAATATTATTTGAGAATCTTCGCCTTCAGGATAACGTAACACAGTTTTGTTTAACAAACTCTCATGAACAGCTTGCCCGTTTGATTTTAATTTATCACTACTGTCATTCTCTTCATCGTCATCATCTAGTAAAATAATTTCTTGTGAAACTTGCTGATTGCGATTAAGTGGTTTTTGAAAACCAACATTGTTCACTATTCTGCTACCTGAAGTTTTATTTGGATTGTTCAAGTATGTTTTTGCAAGAACTGTGTTGATTTCACATATTATCAGATTAGGTTTTGATTCACGCCCAGCTAATTTTATTTCATTAATTCGTTTGGAATCAAGATATTCTTCGAAATTTATCATGATATAATTTTCTGGTACTGATCGACAAGGATTAGTCTTGAGCCAACTTGAAAATTTCAAATAAGACTCGTATATTGGCTGAATGGCTATTAAAGAAGTATCACCACAAAAACAATACCGTAAACCTGTCATTTCTGCGTACGGTATCGTGATATTAAAACGATTCGGTTCGACATCATTTGACAAATGAACAAACATCACTCGATCATTGGTGATTTCCACATAAGCGCATAAATTTCGAATTTTACCAGTGTAGATATATTTTGCATTAATTCGGAACTTGAATTCTTTCGCATCGTTCATGATGAGATTGGATGAGCTAGAACTGCTCATGCCAATATTATTCACATTAACTCTTCCACTTGGGAAAGAAAATGCTGAAAAAAAAATTTTAAATTGATAAACTTTTTTTTAGAAAAAAAAAAACTCAAACCATCTTTTGCTCTTATCAAATTTTGCCGGTTGACTTGAAGTACAGGTGACGGCATTACAACCGAAACTGGTTTTGATAATACAATTGAATTTTTGACCAACGACGATTTATTTATGGTCGTTGATGTCAACTTTGAAGAATTGGACATGATTTTTTCAGGATACTGATTGATATTATTGGTTTTTTGTGGCGAACTATTCATCGCATGATATAACATAATAGATGAACAATTGACAAACCAAAAAATAAGTTCTTTGAGAAAGCTTTTAAATTTCAAAAAAATAAAAACAAACAAAAGTTTAAATTTTTAACAAAATAAAAAAGATTTAGAGTTAATTTATTTTTGAGGAAATGTGGAATTTGATTTTCTGCAATTGACACAAAACACGAGCGAGCATCTGGTCAAGTTGACGGAAACTATCGATACCAACGTTCGATACTTTTCATTTGGAAAAACAGCCGTTGCAAAAATTTTTTGGATAATTTTGAAGGAAAACCGTTTTCAAAAAAAAAAAAAATCTCCAAAAAAATAATCCCAAGTTAATTGAGATATGTTTTAATTTTATTTGAAAAATTTTTATCTCTGTTTTAATAATTAAAAAAAATAATGATAAACTTTTTTAGTTAATAAAAAAGAATGATCCAGGTGCATCCACCGATAGATGGTGGTTAGTGAGTGTAGCACGTTAATTCGATTTTATTCTTCTAAATTTGCTGTTTTGAAGTTTTCTTCCGTGAAATTCCTATTTAATAAAAACGAATAATAATGTCTTTAAAAAATTTAGAAGATGTTGCTGATGTTGAAATTGATCCTTCAGGTCGATTCAAGTATATTCTCGTTAAAGTGATGGATTCTCATGATAAATCCAACAATAAGTTTATTGTTCGCGGTTCCTCATCGGCTGAATATCATGGTAATATTTGTTTGCTTTTACACTATAAAGTTTGTAATTTTTTTTATTTAAGCTGATATATTTGATCAATTGAAATCAACAGTACAACCATTGGAAGGGCAGAAAAAACCTCCTTTACTGTTTGATTGTGTTGGTGGTGGAAGAATCGAGCACAAACCCGAGGTGAAAACGATTCACGTTTTCGGTTACTCTCAAGGATATGGCATCGCCAATCACCAAACCAGTGTCGAATTGATCATGGAAAAGTATCCAGATTATAAGGTGACCTGGTCAAATGATGGCTACTGAATTGTTCTTTGAATAAAATAATTTCGAACTTTATGTTTAATCGTTTTTTGATTCAGCCGAAATAAAAATTGTTTCACTTCAATCGATAGTTTAGGTCAATTTCATATTCTTTTCGCACTGGTGTTGCTGTCTTTCATCGTTATTGTTTCACTAGATTTCTTTGTTGGAATGGTGAAAAAGACGTTATATAAACAGGGAAAACGTTGGCGAAATTGATTTCTTATTTTCTCCTAGATTTTAGAAAAAAAAATCAAATAATTGAAAATCTTCAATAGTCGAAATATTTCATGAAAAGAGATCATAATTTTTGCATATTTATTGAGAATGCTAATTATTTTTCCTCGTCAAATACCAAGAGAAATGATTTGAAATTTTTTTTTTTGTTATTAATTTGGGTGGAAAATTTGAATCGCTAGTCTATTTAATCGTAATTATTTTGTAAGGCAGAAATTATTATTGGAATCAAATTCTTGGTATTTGACGTTTTTTTTTGAAATTAATTATTAAACTCTTAACATACGCTGTAAAGAATATAGATGCATGGATTGTAGCAAGAATTCGACAATGCCAGCCAATTGCAAACAAATTTCAGCACATTAAAATATGGAAGTCTAAAATTTAGGTAAAAACAATTCAGTTTCATTGAATTCAAATAATTATTCAATTTACTGTTTGATTTGAGGAGAAACCTCTTTGTAAATGCTCAACAATTGAATGGGAAGCCAGCAAACCAAGAACAAGCTCGAAGAGAACAAGAGCATTTTAATAACCTTTCAAAGTTTTCAATCGTTAAATGTTAGATGAAACAATGTTTTTACTAAATTTACTTACTTTCCGTTTCTTTTGTTTGATTCGTTTATCGTAAATGGTGGTCATCGTTATGGACATCAGATTAGATTTTATTTCGTTATCACTTTGATATAAAACCATGACACAGGATAAGTACGAATAAGATATTATGCATAATGGAATAAAATACTGAATCAATAGTAACGATAAACTATAATAATCGTATAGTTTGGTATCGATCAATTGATTTATGTGACAGAGAGCAAAGGAATTTTTCCCAGTGTACGGATCAAATTTGAAATCAACTTGCAAAGATACCAAAGTTGGCAGGCTTATTCCGATCGACATAATCCAAATGATGATCACTTCGATTTTGGCTTGACTTCGACTGAGATGAGTTTCCAATGGATATCGAACCGCCTGATACCGTTCTAAAGCGATAGCTGTAAGAGTGAAAATTGAATTCGTTACCATAACCACTTGAATGGCAGGACAAGCGTAACACATGAACCAAGGTAAAATCCATCGATGTAGAAGATTGATTTGAAATTGGAATGGTACGACTAGCGAGCTGATCAAAATATCTGACACGCAAACATTGGCAATAAAAATGAATGTTGGATTTTGGCGAAACGCTCGGCAAGTGACAATGACCCAGAGAATCAGAAAATTTCCAATGACAGCAAAAATTGCTGATGCACTACAACAAAAAAACGTCACCAGAAATATGATATAATCTGTCGGCGTTTCTTCACTCAAAATCAAATTCATCGATTGAGTGGATGATTGATTCAAACCAAGAAAATACTGTTTCAAATTCACAGTATCTCCTCGTGTCACAAAATCCATCAATCTTTACATTGAAACAAATGAGTTTTTTCTTTCTCGAACGACGAATCTAAACTCAATGATTCGCATTTATTAGTAGGAGTAAATGATTGTCTCAAAAAAGGAATTCTAATCAGAATTTAGAAGGCAAAAAAAAGAAGGCGCGCTTTTATATGTGTGGTCGTGTTCATTCTACGCTACTTTATTGCGCATGTTTTTTTTCCAAAAAAAAAAGATTCATCTGTTTGATTCCAAAATAGTTTTATTTTTCTCAAAAAAAAAAATTGATTCTGAAATCAACTGAACTGGTATTTGTTCCATTTGATACTATTAGCTAAATGAATTCGTTTTTTTTTTCGAATAAAAATCTTTAATTATTGCAAAATTTTTAAAAAACTTTTCATTGCTCATCAATGCATCATCAATGAGATTTGTTTCAAAAGAAAAAAAAACAATCGCATTAATAAATATTAATCTTCTATCTATCTGATGGGATCAATTTTTTTTGAAAATCCAATCATGAAAATATGCTATGTGAGTCAAAACATCAGGTATATGTTCGAAGGCACATGGCTGTTCGTAAGAGACTAATCCCATTTGATACCATTGCTTGGTTGGTGGATGGTAACATTGAAGCGGAGAACCGGAGTCGCCTTTGCAAGTTCCTTGTTTGGCTATCCCACCAATACAAATATTACTCTTGATGTTAACTTTGTGGAAACGTTCACGACATTTCGAAATCGATACCATTTTCTCTGATAGCATTCTTAATTTAAAGTCATCTAACTGCATATGTTAGTCTTGATATCCGTATCCAGTAGCAAAACAATGGATCGAAAAGTTTTGGTTCAATTCCGGTAAACAAACCGGTTTTAAACGACTTTCAGCGCCATGAAAACCTAGTTTTAACAAAGCTATATCATTGATCTGGACGTTAAAATCAAATTCCTGGTGTGTGATAATCTAGATGAAAAAAGAATTTTACGAAAAATCAAACTTATTTTTGAATAATGCAGTTAAATATTACTTCGACTCCGTCGTGCATCATTTTTTGAAAACAAATCCACAGTCCCCATGATGGCTTCAATGCTAACACTATAGTTTTTTGATTATGAGCATAAAACTCGTAGACACAATGTGCTGCCGTCAAAAGCCATTCCTTGTGGATGATTGTTGCTCCGCATCCGTTGTGTACCGTCTATGTAAGATGCGAATTGGTATACTTGGTTGATATGTTCAAATACTCTTGCCATGGCCAATTACAGATTCGTTTGACTGGTTGACCACCAACAATACGCCAGTGGACGCCTCCATTTGCATTGGTGTTGGTCAATGATTTACCGCATTCTGCGGCAAGATATCGATAAATCTCAATTTTTATTTAACACTTATCAATACTTGATCAAGTGATCAGATTTTAAAATTTGAATTAGCAAAACTTTAATTTTCGATTCCGAATAATTTCAATAATAATAAGACAAAAACTTTTAGAGCTATCTGTTTAAAATTTAGAAAATCAAAAAAAGTAACAAAATCATTTCATTTGATTTAATTAAATGAGTTGATATTTTTGTTCAATTTGTTGATACTAATTTTCAAAAATTATTTATTGCTATTTGGAATCATCAATTTTCAAAAAAAAACAATGGGATTTTTTTATTAATAGGAAAAAACAATAGCATTAACTAATATTAATTTTCTATCTATCTGATGAGATCAACTCTGTTCCAAAATCCAATCATGAAAATATGCTATTCGAGTCAGAACATCAGGTATATGTTCAAAGGCACATGGTTGCCCGTAAGAGATTAATCCCATTTGATACCATTGCTTGGTTGGTGGGTGGTAACATTGAAGCGGAGAACCAGAGTCGCCTTTGCAAGTTCCTTGTTTGGCTACCCCACCAATGCAAATATTACTTTCGATGTTGACAGTTGAAAAATGTTCACGACATTTCAAAACCGATGTCATTTTCTCTGGTAACATTTTCAATTTGAAATCATCGGTCATCATATTTTGGTCTTGATATCCGTATCCAGTGGCAAAGCAATTGGTCGAAAAGTTTTGGCTCAATTTTGGTAAGCAAACCGGCTTCAAATGACTATCATTACCATGGAAATCTAATTTAGAATCTAGTTTCAACAAAGCAATGTCGTTGATCTTGCCACTAAAATCAAATTTAGGATGTGTGATAACCTAATTAAGAAAAATTTTAAAAATTTCCAACAATGAAGCTAGAAAATGGGGATATTACTTTGACAACTTTTCGACTTCGTCGACCATCATTCTTAGATGACGAAAACAGATCTACAGTTCCCATGATGGCTTCAATGCTGACACTGATGTTATAATCATGAGCATAGAACTCATAGACACAATGTGCTGCCGTCAAAAGCCATTCTTCGTGAATGATCGCCGCTCCGCATCCGTTTTGTGCCATGATATCGGTGTACTTGATTGTTATGTTTATATAAGCTTGCCATGGCCAATCACTAATTCGTTTAACTGGTCGGCCACCAACGATACGCCAATAGACACCACCATCCAGATTGGTGTTGGTCAACGATTTACCGCATTCCGTTTCAGCTGGAAACAAAATTGCAGACGATAGATTTAGGAAAACGCTTAAAACGATAAAACATCGAGAAACAACGAAAATCGATGATCGATATCTATTCAACATTATTTCAATAAAGCTTTCAGGTGTTTTTTTTTTAAATAAAAAAGCGAGCAAAACAATCCTAGTAATTTCAATCTAATTAATAATTTAACTGTTTTCATTAAAAAAATGACTTAAATTTAAAAAAATATTCTCAATGATAGATATGGAAATGTATATTGTTCTCAGTCTTGGGACGTTGATAAAATTAATCTTAACTTTTTTTAATTACACACATTGATCAAACCTGATCAAATAATCCAATTAAAAATTAAAAAATTTTCAAAAAAAAAACGTATTTTAATCAAAGAAAAAAAAAGGCGTTGATCGCCGGCGGTTCCAAAAAACACACAACACACACGGTACTCCCGAACATGCTATCTGTGTCAATACCCTTGGAGCATCGTTTTATTTTTTTTTTTCACCGATTTCAACACCGATCGTGACCAAAGAAGTCTTTTCTATTATTTTTTTTTCCAAAGTTCCAAAGAAACTGGTTCAATCAACTTTTTTGGGACAAAATTTTTTTGGTGTGTGTTTGTCTGCCGAGAATAATTTAAAAATGGAAATTTCAATTGGCAACCGGCTTGTTTGTTTGTTTGTTTCCGTTCTCTCTTTTTTTCAAATTTAAAAAATTCCAATTAGAGAAACTACTTTTACTTTAGGTTCCCAGAGGATTTTTTTTTTTGGAAACTTTAAAAGCTACCTGTTTTAAATTTTAAAACTTTTCCCTTTGTTTCATCTGTTCAATGTCTTATGAATAGATCAACAAAAATTAGAGTTTTTGTTTTACCAGTTTTTGTTTTGTTGTTAAAACAATTTCTTTTAAGAAATTAAAACGTTATTCTCGTAAACTTTCTCGACTCGTTGGTTTCTTTCTTTTAAGAAATCTTAAGTATCTCAAAAAAAAAGTATAAATTCGATAAAGATCATCATATCAAATGATTGAGTTTTATTGTTGTTGTAGTTTTTATTTTTACAAAAAAAACTGTGTTAATGTAACTACGCATTTGTCTTCAATCTCCCATGAGAGATAGTAAAAAAAAAATCAAACGATAAAAGCGAACATCGAAAGCAATGACGGAGACGTTTCTTCGTCTTCGGAATTCAAGCTCACTGCTTGTAACACACACACACACACACACACACAGTGGGTTTTTATAATGCTCGTGTGTTTTTATGACGATACAGCTAAAGCAAAAACAATATTGAGAGATCTCTGAATACGAAGCGAGAGAGTAAAGAAAAAAAATGTAAACACCAAAACTTGTTTTGGTGTTGTTGTTTTTGAAAAATTTGTCACTTTCACTGTTTTTGTTTTTTTTTTTTGGTAAAAAACTCTTTCGTTTGTTTGTTTTCTTCTCGGTTTTTTGAACCTCGTTTGTTCTTCCCAAACTAAATAAGTTTTTCAAGTGTTTTTCTCTTTGTTTTAGATCGATCAAGTGTGAAGAGTTGGTGTGTGTGTGAGATCTTGTGTCTCAAACTAAAACAACAAAAATGAAAATCAAATTAAGCAAGGAAAAATCAAGTTTCAATCAAACAAATCTCGATCCAGAACTGATGATCAATGATGATGATCTGTGTGAATCAGTACTTTCGAAAAGCCAACACCTCAGTTTTGGTGATGGTCAACGTGATAGTTTAGTTGTAATTTTGGCACGAGCATTCATCTTGTTCTTGTTAACTTTCGATCTCTTCCTCAATGTTTATGTTTTGATGTCGTTCGATCAAAGCAATCTTCTCATCGGTACATTGACCATTATTGTCAGTGCTATCGGTCAATTTGCCTCAATAACCGGTCAGTTTGGTTACAAGATTGGCGACTTACTGCTTCGAACGTTTGTCATTTCCGATATGATGTTGATGGCTGTTTCGTTCTTTATTGGCCAATTCAATCAAAATTTTATGACATTGATTTCGTTCGCTCTCTCCTCTATCGCATTGATCGTTGGCATATTCATTATGATCAAACAACAACAACCACAACAACGTATTAATTTCAAATGAACAATTATTGTCCGAACCGTAATCGTTAGTTTAATCGAGCGCGTAGCATTTTGAAAAAAAAATTTTCTGTTATTTCTCAAATTTGCCTTTAAGCTTGGAAAAAAAAACAAAATTTTTCAGAAAATTTCTCTCAATAAACTCAAAACTCTTCGAGTTTTTTTCTTCTTGAAAATTGTCTGAAAATATTTTGGAAAAGAAATTTTTTTTTTTCCAAAAGAGTCCTGTTGAAAGCTGTGGATTTTTTCTTGTTTATACTAATAAAATCGGCAAGCAAGAGAAAAAATTTTAAAATAGAAAAAATTTTCGCTTGATTTCGATCCACTTCAAACATTTCTCTTTCTGGTTGAAATGATAAAAGTGATTCGATTTTGAGAAATTTTTATTTTATAACAATTTATATAAAAAAAAAACAAACTGTACAAAAATTCAGGTACCAAAAAGTATACCAACAAGTATCAGAAGATAAATTAAAAAAATAAATAGAATTTTAGAAAACCGAACGAAACACTTCGTGCATGTAACGGAATAGTGAGTCTTTGAGATCTTGTAACAATGATCGAACCTTATCATTGTTTGATTTGTTTGTGACTTGATTGCGCCAAGCGTGCGGTACTTTAGGAAATCTTTTCCATGGATCATCAAAAATTGTGGCTATTCTATAGAGTTTGGAAATCTCTGGATCGTGATGAAGTATTTTCACCACTCTCTCTGGATGATTTGTCATCATTCCATCGACATCGTAGCTGAGCAGTGTTTTTATGGCATCAGATAAATCGATTGTCCATCGATAAACTTTGGAGACACGTGAAACCGGACGCTCTCGTTCGGCAACCAATTTTTCAATCTGATGCGGTAAAATTGGATTTAGGCAATTGGTGATGCCTTCTCCCTGCCAAACATTGGTGACATTCAATCGATTCCAAATGGCTCGAACTTCTTCTTTGTTTGTTTCCATTCCAGTGTCGAAACCGATTCGACTGCAAATAAAGAACACGGTTAAAGGTTTAGAAAGTTTCAGTTTTTTTCAATAAAAAAATACTTTTTGATTGCGTTGAAAAGTTTCATTTTTTGAAGCTGTTGAATGAAACCAACTAAAAAGTTTACATCCGAGGAATAGGAGATGCCCACCACCAAACGAAGTGTACTGATACCAGAATTTTTTGTGAAAAAATATTTGGCTAAATAAGTGGCAAACATTGAACCTTTTTGAAATTTTTCATTTGAATCAAATCCGTTTAGTTTGACATCAAAGTAGAGAATGACAAATCGAGGATTGTAGCTAACCGAACCAAGAGTGGTCGTTTTCCGGGCAAACGTTAAATACTCTCCCAACTCTTCGAAATCCCAACAATAGCGGAAACAATCACATGGATAACCGTGATACAGGTAGACACCATTATTTTTGAAGGTGATATCCACTTCGATAGCGTTAGCTCCTCTTGCCAAATTTGTCACGGTTTTCTCGATCGAATTGCACATGTGGGCAATGTTGTAGAGAGGTCGTTGATCGGGATTGAATGCAATCCGGTTAGTCGTCATCATCATCATCGGTAACAAACCGATTGTTGACTTATTAGGTTTTACTAAGTATTCAAAAAATTTAAGCCAATTTAGTAATAACACGAATTTTATTTATGAAAATAAATCGAATAAATCTAATGGAATATTTACCATAGTTTGTGGGAATTGTTGAAGGGAGCCTGTCATTCTGGGCCAAAGCAATTTTTTTATTGTTGATGATGATGAAAAACAATAGAATTGTCAACAAATGAAAGCCCATCAGAAAAGCCATTTCTAATCTTTCTTTTGGATTGTGAGGTTTGATGACAAGTTCGGTTATTTAAAAAAAGAAAAACACAAAAAAAAACCTCTCACGAGAATTTCATTTTTTTTCAATTATTCTGAGTTTCCTCGAAAACAACAAGCAAACAACATTTAACAACATGAAACAAGATTTTAGGCACCCAGAAGAAATAGAAACAAACTTACTAACGACCGTTCACCACGATCAAATATCACTGAAAGTTCTGACCCTGAAATGACTTCACTCGAACAAATGAACAGGATTTTTAAACTTTCAAACAACAAACAACCACCTTAATACTACACGCAAAGATGATAGATACATCGATTTCAGAGACAGGTCATCGAACACAAACACACACACACAATAGACGACAAGAAGAAGAAGAAAAAAAAAGGCTGAAGACACACCACTCTCGTTGTTTTCGTGATCGTCTCGATGAATGTTTTGCTGTCGTCTTCTTAGTTGATCAAATTTCTCATAGATTTGTTTCTTTTGCCTCCGCCAAATTTGAGTATAATAATGTATCCTGTTTAGAATGGTGTTTTTTTCCTCGATCAATCTGTTAATAAATAGTTGACGATGACACTCGATTTGGTTTGTTTGATTAATTCAAAGGTGATTTTGAATTTTTTTTGAAGTTTAAATGTTTTCAAAAAATTTACAAACGCTGAATACACAAATTCGATGTGGTTTATTATGGAATATAATCAAAAACAAGTTTACGTTTAAAAAAAAGATTTGCAAAAAAAAAACTGAAAAGCTTCACCATTCAAACACACATACCAAACGCTAGTTTTATCAATTCTTTCAAAGAGATGAGAGGTGAATTGTTGACAAAACAAACTTCAAAACACAATTCTAGCAAATATTCAACATAAATCGAAAGTTTAAGCCACCAAGCAATTAAACAAGAACTAAAAAGTCAAAGCTTGACCAAAAGTTGACCACCAGGTTGCTGTCAGGTTCAGGTGAATTATTTGAAAGTAAACGGAGAAGGAGAGACAATCTTTTTCCTCAAAAGTAAGAACGTTTTTTTTTTTCACATCACAAGCACTTAGCTAGTTTTTACCCAAACAAAATGACATTTCTTTATTTTGCTTTGTTCTAGCTTGTTCAAATAGTTTTTCCCGATTGTTGACAAATTGATCGGATTAAAATCCAATTCGCCGGATCGTTTAGATTTAATGAGAGTTAATAGTAAGTTTAAAGGAGAAAAAAAATTTATTAATAGTCATCAGTTTGGTTTGGTCGAGAAAAAAAAAATGGTCAAAAATGAAAAAATGAAAATCTGCTCGAAAAAGTTGATCAATGATTCAATGATGATGATGATTATGATAATGAAGATTTTTTTCTTTTTCTTCTACTCCCGAAACTTTAAAAATAAAAGAGATGCCAAACAAACAAAAATTCATCACATCCAGCACCAGCACTAGGCGTCAAAATGAAATATTACTTTTTTTTCACGCAAATTATAGAAAAAAAACATTTTTTTTTCTTCAAAATTATTTGAATAAAAGTTTCACCTGTAACAGTATTTTGTAAAGTATTTTTAAATGGAAAAAAAAATCTTGTTTGTTTGTGGATTCGATTATTATCAAATAAAGCTGTGTGTGTGTGTGTGTGGCTGAACAGGACAAACCATCGAAATTACCAAAATAAATTTAACCCAATAACTTTGAAAAAAAAAACGAAGATAAATGCCCTTTTCCTGGCAAGTGAGGTTTATTTATCCGTTTTTTTTCTGTTGTTGTTGTTGTCAAATTTATCATCATCAACAGTCAAATAAGTCACCAAAATAAATGGAAAAACAAAAAATTTTTAACCGCTAATCTGATCAATATGTTTTCAGTGAAAAAATTAATTTTTTTTTCAATTAATTTTTTAAGTTTTTAGAATTTATTTTTGGGTTTTGTTCTGGATCAAACTTTAGAGCTGATTTTGAGCTGATAAAACAGCAAATTTAAAATTTAAGTTTTAAAAAATGTATTGCGAAAAATGAGAGAGAGAGAGAGAGCAGGAATATTTCAATGTTTTGTCGTTGAAATTGATATTTCGAAATTTTTTTTTTTTTGCCAAAAAACCTTCGGTGTACTTGAAAATGGGAAATAGTTTGGTTCTTGAAAGGCAATCACTGTAAACAATAAACTGAGGATTTTATTGCTTCTTTCGTTTTCCTGTTATTAAGCATCCTCATATTGTGTTTTGTTCGTTCATTCGTTCGTTCGTTCGTTTGTTGATTTTAGTAGAGCGGATTTGCATATCAATGTCAAGATAAAGAGAACAAATCAAAAAATTTTTTTTCTCTAGTCTCATATAAACTGCCGCTGTTTTTCTTTGTTTATTTACTTCACTTTTATGGACTATCCTGTTGTTAGAAGATAGAGATTTTTCAAATATTAAAGATTGATTTTCTCTTTGAAGAATTATTTTCTAATCAATCAAAACTCAATGAGAATGGCTAAGTCAAAAATATCTTGAATAATCATAAAGCTCATAGCTGAAGAAATGAACCGACATGATCCACATTCAAACAATCGATTCTATTAATTTCTAAAAAAAGAATTTCGTCTATTTAATTCCTCAAGTGATGGCTATTTGACATCATTGTTGCTGTTGTTGTTGCGAATCTGCTTGAAATACTCAAATTACGCTTTATTTAAAATCAAACCTAACATTGACCTCAAATTTCAACTATCAGTTTTTTTTTTGTCAGACACGGTGGTTGTACCTAAATTTTAGGGTAAAAAAAAATTCAATAGTACTCCACATTTTTATTGGTATTGAATCAAAGGCTTTGTCAATCATTTTATGAAAAAAACAAAACAAAAAATCACGTATTCATTTTGTATGTAAATCAATTTTTTTTTTTGGCTTGAATGTTGTTGCCAAATTGAGTTTGATTTTCAACACAGAAAAACTTTTAACAAAGTCAAAACTCAGAGTTTTTTTTATAAGATTAGTGAACAAACTTGAGCAGGTTGCTCGAGAACTTTAGCCTTTTTTCTAGTGTGATTCTTCTTTTAAATTCCTCGATGAGTATTTTTTTTTTCAAAATTTCTATTTCTAAATTGCTACGCCAAGATTTGCTTGATCATCATTGAGAAAATAAATAATGATGAATCGAAATTCAAAAAAATCAAGTAAATTGGAACAAAAAACTAATTTAATAACCTATTTAAAAAAAAAAGTGCATCGTTTTAAAATGATAAAACTTTCCCGAGGAATACCCGTCTCTCGTAGAATTGGCAAAGGAAAGCTACTTCTAGTAGTTTATAATCGAATTTTTGAGTGAATTTCTTTTTTGTTGTTTTTGATGTCAACTCGACGAGTTTTTTTTCTTGTGGAATAATTTAAAAGAGTACTTGATTCGTTTGCTTTATTCAATTTTTTCTATTTGAATTTATATGAAGATTCAAGTCGGAGAATTTCAGGGCCACACCACACCACTACAACAAACAACTAAGCAACGGTTCATGAAGTTCTTTTTTTTTTTAGATGTGCTATCTTTTTTCTATTTACTTAAATTGGATTGTGTTTATCTCGGATTGTTACTAGGCTGTCAATATATCGATTTGTTTTTTGTTTCTTACGAATCTAGTGTGAACCGTATTATTATTTTATATCAATATTTATTGAATACTAAATTGAAACAATGGAACAATTTTATTAAAACTTGAAAGCTGACAAACGCTGTTATGGCGATGGTTGTAAATCAAATAAATCTCGGAAATGATTTTCCGTTAAATTTTCTTAGCACTCAGAAACATAGAGATGAAACATTCGAGAAAAGCTTTGGGGCTTTAAAAATTTGATTTGAAAGATGCTGCGCTCTATTGGTGCTGTCATGGAACTAAATTTATTTGAATTCTTTCTATTATTTATTGAACAAACAAAACATAATGATTACAATTGGTTTTTTAAATGGTTTTAAATAATATAAATTTTTATATTTTGGGTTAGTGAATGACCAGTTCATGTTCTTTTTCTAAAGAAACTTTGTTTTAGTGGAAGAAGAATTGTTAAAAAAAGTTGAATATTTTTCCACTTACTATGCAAACTTTCTTGATCGAGACTCGATAGATCCACGATAAAAACTTCAGCAAGTTTTGGTTGGTCAAATTTATTTTCCACCAGAATATTATCCATCATTTGAACATTTTTAGCGTTTTCAATTTTTGCTCTCAAACAGTCATTTCGAGAGAATAGACGTTTATTTGAATTGGATTTCCAGATGAGTGATCCGGTTGGTTTTTAAATCATTTTCTGCCATTTCATCAACAGACTTTATTATTTTGATGATGATTAATTGTCAAAAAAAAAAATGCTGAAATCAAAAAATACAAAAAATAAATGAATTCTTTGAATTAAAAAAAAATTTTTTTTTTAATATTACATAAAATAAATTAGAGCTTCAAAAACTTGACTGATAACAATTGATTTCAATTTTTTGAATATTTTTAAACTACTAAAAACATGTTTTTTTTAGCGGGGAATGCAGTCCAAGAATGCTTTAAACTCTACACAATAAACTTATCCTAGTGATAATGGTAATTCCTAAGCTTTACTTTGCTTCATCAAACAATATATCAATCGGAGATGACTAATGAAATTAAAATTTTGAAATTACAATAAAAACCCTAAGATTATGATAAAAAAATTCCAAAATAAAACTCTTCTCACTTATTTAGTCATAATTGAATTTTTGGGTTGGACGCCAACGTTCTATTTCGTTGATGATTCTTTTGAAAAAAAAAATTCAAAAACATCAAAATCGGGGAAAGCAAATTATGATGATGATAGTTTTGGCGACTAATGGATGGTTACTAGCGACACATTTTTGATAATTACTCCAACAACAACCAGAAAAAAAACTCACTTACCTTGATCATGGAGTGTAATTTGAAAAAAGAAGTAATAAAATTTTATTGCTCACCTTACAGCACCATACAATAGAAAATAAATTTCTTCTATTTATTTTTTTCATTTAAACATCCTACTTTTACCTGTTAGGTGAAATTACAACCAAAAAAAAAAAAAAAGTAAATATTAGTTTTAAGCAAATCGAACCAAAAAAAGTAATGTGAAAAAAGTATTGTTCTCTTTGATCAACCATCATTACGATTTATTCGTTCATCTATAGTGGTCATCAGAAAGAAAAAATCCAAAGATAATCTTGAGATTTAATCTTGACAAGTTATTGTTATTTGTAATTCATGATGATTATGAAAAATTTTCTAATAATCACCATTGTCATCGTTTCATTGTTCATTCTGAAATCGAATTGTGAGAAAAACTTTGTGTTTTTAAAAAAAAAAAACTTTCTATTAATAAAAAAAACCAAAACACTATCTAAAAATAGGTCTTCCTGATCAAGTGTGTCAAGGGGAAAATGAAGAATACCAATCTTGTGGTACTTCGTGCCCAGAAACGTGTGAAACAATTTTACAACAAAACCCGTTAAGAATGTGCACGATGCAATGTGTGGTGGGTTGTTTCTGTCGTAACGGATTTGTTCGAAACACCCTGACCGGAAAATGTATTGATCCAAGATCTTGTAAGATACTGAGAGGAGCAGAAGCGATGGGAGGCTACAGCGGATCATTGAAAATATCGAATAATTTTTGGAACACAGTGATGTCGATTTGTATTCTACTATTTTCTTTGCGTTTTATTCATTGATCGAAATTATGAAAAAAAAAATTTCACTTTTATTTTTATCAATATTTTTTAAATTCATCAAAAAAAAAATTAATAAATAAATAAATCACAAAAATGAATAAAAACCATTTTAAATATGGAACTGACTGGCTGTTTTGTTTTTTTTCTTTGAATGTTTGTTGTGTGCCTCGTAAAGTGTGAAACAGGGTTTAACCAAAAAGAATAAAACAATAAATTAAATAAATATCACTATATTTGGAACTAGTTTCTGTTTGAAAAAACAAAAACTAGTTAATGACTTTTAGAATTTTCTTTTCAGAGCCTTGGGCCGAAGAAAGAGAACTAGTAGGAGTCGCAATAGATGCAATGAAATCACTATCAATTGAATCAACATCTTCAATATTATTATTTGGTTCGAGACAAGGTGAGGAGGCTTGTAAAGGAAGCATCTCCGAAGGAGTTTCGAGCACGAAATTTTCTTTGTTACCATCATCTTCATTTAAATGTTGATTGTCATCTTCAACGTTATTAAATTCAAATAATGAACTATTTTTCTCATCTATCGAATCATTGTGTGTTTGATTTTCCTCAAACTGTTGATGAACGGTGAATACCTGATTTAAACTTGTCGATGATTTCAAATCGAGCAATGACTTAGATATGTAGATAGTTTTCTTTAGTGAAAAAAAATTAAACCTTTAGTAATTTTGAAAATAGATTTGGATGAAAAATACGAACCGTATTTTGTTTGGAACAAGACTCTAAAATAGACCGTTCCACATTATCAATTTGACTTGAATTTTCTGAAGGAGAATTTCTGCTTTGAAGTAAAATCTCAAAATTTCTTCTTAAATTGATGTAAAAAATTAAACATAAGAATGCAACCAAAGCAAATTCGAAAACCATGAACATTATGTGAATTTTCATGAAAAGCCACTGATGTTGATTGACTTCGTCCAGAACATTGTTGAGACGATTGTCCAGAAGAGATATTCTTTTTTCAAGTTTAGAAATCTGTTCTTGTTGTTTGATATCCTTGAAAAAAAATCATGAAATTAAATAAAAATTAATTGAACTAAAACTAAAACTACTTTTTCTGCAGCCACGATTGCCGAACTGTTCAAATGATCAATTGTATTGTTAAAAATCATCAACATCTCTTCCATTTGCATTCGATAACGGCGGCTGAGATTTTCCAAATATGTTGACATCAAGGAAATGTTCCGCTCTAAATTTTTGATACGATTCGTCAAACGGATGATGACTGCCTCCTTCGATTGTCCACTAAATGAACTCAATAAATGAGCGTCATTTTCGTTTGAATTTTCTAAAATATTAATTGGTGAAACAATTTCTTGTTTAATATAATCTGCAGATGAATTGCTCGTAGTATTGTTGAATAATTCTTGATGCGGAACAGTTTTCATAATAGAATCTGTGTTTTGAACAAAGCTTTCTGGTGGAACTAATAACGAAACTGCAGGTAACAATATTTGAGTGCTTGTCATTGCATCTACCAATGTTGTTTGAATCTTTGAGGGCTTTATACTGACATTGGAATTGATACTAGATTCAGAAATGTGAAACCAAGAAGTGGCGTTAATTTTTTCCGAAAAAATTGTCGATATTTTATCATTAGAAATGTTAGAAACCGTAACAAGAGGAATTAATGGTGCCTCTGATGTGTTAGCGTTGAGCGAACTCAACGTTTGAGTTAAATTGCTGCTCTGAAAAAACAAATCTGCCTGTATAAATTTCTGAGACAAATATTGATGATACATCAGTCTGAAAATATGATCGTTGAATAAAGTTCTATAAAAAATACATTTTTGCGACATGTTCACATTTTTTGATGTTATATTAAGGAAAAAATATTGTTCACAAGATATCATTATTTTTTTGAAAAAAGAATACAACTTGAAAACTTTAGATTGAATTTTCAAATCTATTTCTACATTCGAATCATTCAAACTAGATAAATTTTCTTTTGAAATAAAACGATTGAACATAGTTACTGTAATAAAATTAGAAAAAAATTAATGATTTCGAAAAGTAAAATGTATAAAATTACGATTTAAAGCCTTTTTGACAATGTTGAATACAGCATTTTTAGCTTTTCCAAAAATATCAGGATTTGGAATCTTCTGAGTATTAATAGAATCTTTTTTGAGAGTTTCTTCGAAAACTGCGTTTGTTTCACTTTCATCGTTTGAAAAGCCAATTGTTTTACTTTCAGGGTTATCAATGCGCTCAACTTCATCAAAGAGACTTGTACCGAAAATTCGTATCAAACTAATTGGACAGTAATGCTCGGAGCCATAATAAGAATGTAGCTGAATTTTAACAAACTTGACAAATCCATTGTTTTGAAGTTTGAAACCCTGCAGCGACCTGACATCGTCTGCATAAAAATTTCCTAAAAGACTCCATTCAATACGATGGGATAATGTTCACTAGCAAACACAGAGAACTCTTTTGGTACAGATGAATAAAGTTCATAATTTGCCAATTCTAAATATTGTGGTTGGATTGTTTCGCAAAGCTCAATAACAAACCAATTTTTTGTATCACAAGGATTAAGCATATATTCGTCCATTTGCTCGTTTAACACTCTATCAGAGAAATTTTCAACTTTCAATTTACACTCTTTCGAAGAAATTTTTAATTTACCTATTTACAAATTCGGCTGCTCCATTGAAATCGGCTATTTTTGCACCGCATTCATGCGACGCGAAATTTCGAGCTCGATTTGTTGATATGCGAATTGAATTATTAAGATTAGTGTTAGCTGCAGAAGAACTGGCGGCTTCTCTGATTGGTTCGGGCTCTGGTGGCTCTAATAACGGTGGATTAATGTTCAAGTTTGACTTTTCGAGCAAAGAAATTCGGCGGCGCCATTCTTCAAAAGAAGGTATATTGGTGGCTTGAGAAGGCAATGCTACATCAATCGCTGATTTTGCCCCGATTGTTGTTTGATTTGTTACTGTCGATTCTGCTTGTTGACTAGAAACATTTTCTGAAAATAATAAAAAGAGTTAAACTGAGAACTTTTTTTTTTATTATACTTTCAGAACTGATTAAAACTTTACGACCGTCACATTTATTTTTTGAAATTGAACATCGCTTAAAACGTTCAATTTTGGAGGTTACGATTGCATCAAAGAAAGAACTTTTCAAACAAAGTTTGTTTGATAATTTTTTTAATGATAAAACTTTGATAGATTGGTTTTCATTTTTTTTATTTAACATGTTTGATAACGAAAAGGTTTCAGATGATGAAAGAACATAATTTTGTTGATTGGTTTCTGTTGTCAATTTTAAGGTAGGTGTTGGCGAGTAGAAATTATGGTCATTTTGATTCATTATTAAATTACTTTTGCTATGAGATTCGGGAGAATCATTCGAAGATTCTAAAGATGATGAGATCTGATTAGAAAATCTAAGAGAATTATTGTTTTCGGTGATGGTAGAGAGTAATGATAATGACGAAGATATTTGATGCTGGCTAGCATAATTTCTTGAGCTGCCAAATTTTCTGGGCACGAAATATTAGTACAAAGAAAGACTAATAGAAATAGTCCTTCGTATTTTTTCAGAAACATATTTTTTGTTTTTGAAAATTTAAATGATTTAATAGATAAAACGAGCAAATTAAATCTCTTTAATCAAGATAGCATTGTGTCGGTCTCAAATTTTTTTTACAAAAATTTCAAAGAAATTAAGATGAGATTAGGTTGAAAATTCTTCGATAAATTTCTTTGCTAAATTTCTAGCTAAAAAAGAGGAAATTCCAAAAAAATTTTTGAGAAAAAACATTTTAACAAGGAAAATATTAATAAATTCATGATTCACATTTTTTCTTTTGATAAACTGATGACTTCAACGAATGAAGAAAAAAAAACACGAGTCATTTTTTTACGGTTAAAAAATAAATTAGACGAACATCAGTACACGCAACACACACCCACCAGAACAGTTTTCATAAAAGACGTTCTCGATCATATGATTTTGGAAATAAACTGTCACAGGAATTTAAAATTTGAAATTTTTTTCTTGCGGTTCATTTGCATGAACATTTGTTGTTTTTGTTTTTCCGCAGTAAAATAACAGATAATCCATAGTACGGAGTACAAGCTAAAAACAGAAAGTTTTCGTGTTTTAACGCTTAGTAAACGTGTCATTATTGGTTGAATGGTATTGCACGCGTATTTGTGTTAAATTTATCAAACGCACACACACACATTCACAGGATTCAAAAATCAAGTATCATCGACCTTGATGGTGGATTTATGATATGCATCGGTCTTTTCAATATGATGAAAATCATTGAAGTTTTCTGGCGTCGATCGATTCATTCATTCGTTTTTTTTTTTTTTTTTGCTCAATGCCAAATGATTTTGAGTGCGGATGCTATAATACGTTACATTGATTTTAAAACTCGAAAAAACACCATTAGTTTTGGCTGATATGTTTCCAAACAAAACTAAAATTATCATTTAGCACATGATAACAAAATACAGTAATCACCGCTTCTGTTTTTTTTATGACAAATAACTTTTTATTCTGATAAATCGGCTATTCTGATCAAACAAAAAACCAGAGATCCAGAGAAGAAAAATCTTTCATAAAATTTTCCTCTTTACTCGATGAACCGTTTATAGTGATCATCGTCATCAAAAAATCAGTCTCTTGATCTAGTTTAGTGATCAAAATAAGCTGCGTTAACTGTAAATATTTGAACAGTATATTTTTTTTGTGTAAACTAAATTTCATCTTCATTTTTAAATAGCTATAACTGTATTCTCTTCCGTTGTTGTTTTTTTCACAGCCAACAAACAATTAATTGCCAAAATGTTATTTGTTTTGATAATCATGGATATATTTTGAGAATGAAGAGAAAAATATGATCAAAAATTTTGCTGATTATTATGATTAAAAATTTTTTTTATATTAACGAGCAGAAAAAAGCGAATCTATTATCTTGATCCTTTTCATCCAATGAATATCTCTTTCTCTATATCTTTATTTAGAAGACTGGTTAAAACTGGCTGATGATTGAGTTATTTTGAACGATTAAAACTATTTTCCACTTTTTGGTGTTCAAGCTTGTTATTCAAATTGTATTATTTGGCTGGAAATTTCAATTCCAATTTGAAAGAGTTTTTTATGAGACGAATGAAATTTGGGAGATTCTTGGACTGGAGGTCATTGAGCTTGGCACAAACATACAGTTTTTGGTTGTGTTTGCTTAGCAAATAATAATAATAAGAAGGTGAACAAGACAATTGAAGATGATATTTTATGATCTCAATCTTGGAGAGGAAAAAAAATGACGCCATTTTATCTTAAAATAAATACAATTTTTTTGTTGTTTAATTTTTTTTTTCAAAACAGTGTTTTCATGCATGACAATTATGATTGTTAATTTTGTTGTGTTTTCATTCGATTTACAGATAATGCAGATTGCCCGCAACCAGATTTTCAGATTACAATGTGTGTAAATTGACAAAAAAAAATCATTTGACCAATGGCGACCAAATCGGTGTATAAAAATCAGCAATACTAGTTTGTAAAAAAATTATAGAATTTACAAATAATTTTCTTAAACCTACCAATACTATTCATAGGCTTATTGTTCAATAACAATTAAACATAATTAACAACTGCATTGTTTGAGGTGTTGACTTTTTTAAAGTCTGCTTGACAATGATTCAATTATCTAAAGTTGAAAGATTTTTTGAAACCAAAAGTCACCATAGTTATTTGAATAATTGAACCATACATTTTTTTTTATTTAGATCGATAATAAAATAAAATTATAATTTTTGGTAAAAATAACCGAAAAGAAAGAACCCACAAAAAATTACTATTTTTGGACATAGAAAAGAAAGTGAAATTTGAGGATATCTCAATCAGAAATCGAATCTTTTGCAAACTCTGCGAAAATGTTAACAGTTTTTGAAAAATAAGACAGTTTTCACTTGATAATCGAGTTACAATGAACTTTTTCTGTGAATTTTTTGTTTTTCCACAATTTCTTAAGAAAAAAATAGAGTTGATTTTAATTCACAAGGAAAAATACTCCCCATATTCGATAATGATAATCTTTTTTCCTTGTTGTCGATCTAATGAACGAGAAAAAAAGTTTTCTTCTTGGTTGAATGAGATTGTTCGATGACCGGTTAACATTCATATCGTTCAAACAATTTGAAAAAGGTTTTTTTTCAGCAAACAGAAAACTCCATTCCTCAGATTCACCAGTTTTTTTTTGTTTTGGTTCTAAGGCTTTTGGCCTACGTCCTTTACGGTTATCATCGGAGTAGGTTTTTTTTCTTCTAGTGAATAATCAAACGATATCATTTGCGAGAGCATTGAATTTTGATGACAATTAAATTTAGCTTTTTGTTTCTCTGTTTATTTGCTTGTACGACAATCAAAATAAAGTCATCAAAAGGTACAACCGAAAAAAAAAAAATCTTTGAACCGAATTAATATAATCATCTTCACCTTAATTCATGATCATCGTCGTCATCGTTGTAAAAATTTTTTTAATAGATCACAACTTGATAGTAGTTTTTTCTAAACTATTTTTTTTTTTTTTTTTGGTTGAAATGGTGACTACGAATATAGAGTTAAACTATGCACTTTTAACGTGTCACTGAATGGTCAACAAGGTGAAATGTTGGTCAGATAGTTGAGAAAAAAAATATTTTTAAGGAAAAAATACACGGTTCTTTGCTTCGTTTTTTCTCCTTGACAATTTATCAGCCATATGAAGCGGAAAAAAATGTTCTCTATCCAAATCTGGTTTGAATGATTATTAATTGAATTGAGATTTGATGATAAACTGAAAAATTTAGATTTTCACTAGCAAGACAATCATCAAGAAGATCATCATCAATATTCTATTAATTTCTTTAAACAGCATCAACAATAAGCTACATTGTTTTCCACATTTTTTGACCCCTCACCTTCAAACTTTCAAAAAAAAAAAAACTGGTTTATGGTAATTCAATGGTAATTTTATGCTTTAAAATTAAAATCGATCATCAATCATAAATTTATAAAAGTCGTTTAATTCATTCAAAGAGAAAATTTATTAATAAATTTTTTTCCATTGTATTATATCAGGTCAATCGAACAAATTTGAATCCTTTATCTTTCTATTATGTCATAGTTCTTCATCAGATAATTTATTTATTTGATTAATAAATGATGGTGAATCTTTGATTGGTATTGTTTGGGAAAAAAAACTCTTTTATTGTATCATACGCCAAACAAATGAATGGATGATCCAATGAATGAATTGGTATTGTTTTTTTTTTTAGCTCTGCTGTATCATATTCAAAAGTCATTTTTGAAGAAAGAAAATCGTGGTGTCATTTGTTGTGAACATTGCCGGAGCCCAACAAAAGCCTAGTTTAAGCAGTGTGATTAGAGTGTTTCGATGATTATTTTATTATGTAATATGAAAATTTTTTCTTATTATTATTATTATATATCAGAGAACAACAGGGTTAAATGAAACTGTTTTTCAAAGAAGAAAAAAAACATAAACAGTAACAAACCAAACCGAACAAACAAACAACCAACCAAAAATAAATAAAAATGAACTTATGCAAACAAAAATATAAGCCGAAAGAACGAAAAAAAAACTTTGAAGAGAATCCATTGTTGATGATTGACCGTCATCGTTGGTTGAATTTTTGGCTTTGTCTTTTTTTCAAATTTATTTATTTTCTGGTTGAGATCAAATCACAACACGACAAACACACCAGATAACATTCAACCAGGCACACTGACTATTACATAACAAAAGGCCGATCCAAAAATTATTATTTATTTTTATATTTTCTCTTCTTTCTCTTAAAAAAAAATGAATCATCTTTTGAAAAAACCCCTAAAGATTAAATATAAAAAAAAAGAACAACTTTTAATCATAGTGTCTCATTTGAATGAAGAAGATTGTGATTCACTTGAGCTCTAAACTTTTAACTTGTTTTAAACAAATTTTTACCTATTTGTCATTTTTGGACCTCACCAGCATAGCGGTGTTTCGGGATATTTTGACTCTACCTTCAAATTGAATGAGAACCCAACCATATTACGTTTAAAGTTTTTTTTTTTTTGTCGAAACGAATGAGTCGATCAAATTGATTATGCTCTTTTGGGGAGAAAAGAAAATAAGATAAATTGAACAAGAAAAAGAGAGAGAGAGAGAAAAGGATTCAAACACTGAGCAAACTTTGCCCACTAAAACAGTAGGAAAACCTCTGACCTGTTGCCTGATTCTCTTTGTTGTTTAGTAGTTTTGGTTGTTGGTTGGTTGATTTGTTCATCATTGTTGATCATCAAGTCAAACGGTAAATGAGATTTTTGAATGTGTTCACATCATATTCGATTTGATTCAATCATTTATTTTTCTGAAAACGTTTTTTGTTTCTTATTTTCAAGACTGAATGACGGCTTGAGTAATTTCATTAAAATTATCTTGTGTTTTAAAATTATTTGAATTTTTTTCAAATTGTTTTCTTGTGACAAATAATACAAACCAAATGTCACAATGTTGTTGTACAGATTAAGGTGGAAAAATTCGATGAACATTTTGAGAATTTTTGTACTGTTGACATTGATTCTGAGTAGCTCAGAACAATCGATATTTTCTTCAATCGTCAAAAACAATCTGAATCGTTATTTGAAAAATCCTCTGTTTACTAGATCTTTTGTTCGGCAATCGGCTTGGCCTGGCGATAACCAAGATGACCAAGGAAGTTTATCGATGTTGATGGCTACATCCCAAGATCCTCAAATCAATGAATTCATTCAAACACAGAACAAATTTTCTAATGATCATTTATTGGAGCCATACGCAAATTCAGTTCCAAATTCTAATTATGATTTGTTGCAAATCAACAATGATTATATGAAAATTTTGGCCGAATCACAAAAACAAAACAAAATGTCCAATAGTTTTCAGTTTCCCAAAAACGAAAAGAATGTGAGAAGTGCTCCCTCAATTTCTAGTGAAACTACAATGAGAATCGATAATGACGGCCGAAGAAATTCCAGAGCGAACTCCAAATCTTTGACCGTCTCATCCAATACCAACGCTTATAGTGATGTGAAAAAATTGGAATCGTTGAATAATAAAAACTTCTATCAACCTTTGAGCAAAGTAAGTTTGCGAGAGAAAAAATCTCGATCATTAGATCAAATTCAATTTAATTTTTCAGATTATCAATCAGTTTTCGAAAAATTTTCGAAATGAATCAGTATTTGAAACATTGTGAATATTTTTTGATTTCAATAGACTAGGCGAATGACTTTCATTGATAACAATCAACAGGTTAAAGTTTAGGCCAAACTTAGATTAATAGACTAAAATTTTGATTAGATTTTCTGAAACAATATCGATACAAAATTTTCGATTTGTTTTTAAATAAAATTTTTTTTGAAACTTCAATTCATTTTGTTTGGATGGTTTTTATGCAGAAAAATCAATCATCGAACAGTAATCTATATGTCAATGAGAATCTATTGTCTATGGCAGATTCAAGCGAAATTCATAGCACAATTGTTAAGCAAGAGCCACCGACTAATGTCGCCAATAATATTAATACGAACAGAAATAATAATAAAAATCATTACAATTCATTTCATCATTATCATCAATCTAATAACAATGAAAAGTTTAATAAAGCGAGAAAAACAATGAAATTTGAATCGAGTAGAAAAAATTTGGAAAATTCACGTTCACAAAACAATCGCTATCTCAATACGAACAAATACAATCAGGAGAAAGCACTCAACTTGAAATTAGAATACGGTTTTCGTCCCATACCGTTGGCGGTTGGATCAGGCCACGAAAAACGAAGAGACAATCTATTTATGGTGACCAATTCGATACAGATGAATGATTCAGAGGAGAAAAATAACAATAACAATAATAACGATAAAGATGACAATGACAATGGTGATAACAAAAATGAAGACAATATCGATCATGTCACGGCATCAGCGAGCGAGGAAAATTTTTTAGAGGATCGAAAGTCATCATCACCATCTTCCCCACCAAGCCTTTATGAAAGTTTACTCTATGAAAATCAATCAATTACAAAACCAATGGTGGAAAACAACCAATTGGGTGATTTGAGCACCGATTACAAAAAATACATTTCATATCCCATGGAAACAGAGAGTAGCGACGTACATAAGCTGGCTTTCACTGATGTCGAATCATTCAAGCCTGATCATAGTGGTTATGTTGGGGCAGGATTTCAACAAAACTATCATCTCAAAGTGGATACCATTTCCAATTACTTGACTATGAAAAATTTCAAAAAACATGGAATCGAATGTGCACGACATTCATTGGGCTATTGTGAATACGATTCAAGTTATCCAATGTAAGTTCAAGTCCCACTGATTTATACTAAACCCCCGGTGATTATGCGAAAAAATTCAAAGAAAAAATTTTTAATTCATTCAAAGTGAACATGTCAATTCGATAATCTCAAATTGTACATCGGTAATCGATGACATGTACATCGAGATGCCAGAAAATCTGATCGATTTCAATGGATACAAATCTTTTGTGCAAATAGGCCATTCGTACCGTGCAAATCATCACGATCAAAACATTGGAACAAGAAATTTGGCCAACAACATCAACAGAAACACTAACAATGGTTCACTATGCGATTCAGATCGAAAATACATTCGACCCAGTGTTGTCAAAGATATTCGCGGAGAATATTTTCTCATCTTGCAGAGTTCATTCTATTTTCAACAAATACCAGTTGAGATTTGCACGTAAGTCATTCAAATTAATTCAATCGAACCTAGGAAAAAAATTTAAATTGATGAAAATAGAGAAAAAAATTGAATAATAATTGAGAACAAACCGAATGAATGAGGTTTATTTTCATTAATTTTAAGTTCAGGCTATTTAAGAGTTTTCAATTTTTTTTTCTAAGAATGAAACCCACATATTTCTTATTCAGTTCATAGAAGATGACCATTCCTAATTATTTTTCTTTGTTAATCATTATTCATTTATCTAAATGATTTAAAATATTCAAAATCATTTTTTAAATCATCATAATAATCGCTTTAAAAAAAAATCAAAATCTTTTTATATTAGACAACCCGGCACGGTATGTAACTTCATTGGTGGTTGCTTGGATGCCTCGCCGCCTGTCCAGGTCAAATGCACACAACAATACCGGACTCATCTGTTGTTGAGCGTGGAACATCCCGATGATCAGCAACAATCCGCCAACAACAACGACCACCACAGCTATTCAACCAGATCCACGGCAATGAAATGCCCAAAGATGAGAATGTATCGTCTACCATCGGCTTGTGTTTGTGAGCTTGTCAGCAATGTTTGAATGTTTTGTTGTTTTCAATACCGGCCAGTTTCAAATCGAACAAAAAAAAATGATGTTAAATACGATTAAAATTAGTTTCTCTTTCTCTTGCTTGACAACAAACACATCTCCCTTCCAAGAGAGACATGATTTTTGACCATTTCAACATCATGACCTTTCAAAACAATCATCATAAAAGATTTATCATCTCGTCGACCAAATGAAGAAAGATAGTGAGATCATTCAATCTGTTGGTATGTGAACAAACAACCTAAACAAGATAACCCATAATGTTATTCTTATTCTTTTGATTTGATTGTAATTCATGTATTTCTTCTGGGAGACGAGCCAACAACAAAAAACAAGACGATTAAACATTTCTAATGATGATCAATCATTTTGATTCATTCATTTTATTTTATTTTTGATTAATATGAAAAAAATCTCTAGCATACATGAATATCATATCATAACTATCTATTAGCATGCATGTTCATTTAAATGTAAATAACATTTTCTTTTTACCTCTTTCTATTCAAATTTTAAAGCAAAAAACTTATTTTAAAAAAAAATTAAAAAACATAAAATATCCATTTTTCTGAGCAAATATTCAAATCAGCAAGATCAATTTTATCTTTAAATTGGTTGATTAATTCATTAATAAAGAGTTAAAATTATACGACATCATAATTCAGATGAAATCGTTATCCAAGATTTTTTTTTTTTCAAAACAATCAAGCTCTTCAAGCAGAGTTGATACACGCAAACAGAAGCATGGTGTTTAGCATGCTATAGATAGCACGTTAATAAATGGGATTCATCATTCACTCGTATACGAACCTATAGGTTTATGCAAAAGTAATGATACAAATAAATCGAGAGTCTTGTTACTCTAGTTTCTATTTTATAAAGTAGCTTGTTGATATTTTTGAAGAAAATATAGAATCACAGCAAAACTGAATTATGACACCTTTTTTTTCTCGTTCAAGGTTCGAAAACTAATCGATTAATTATTTTTTGCAATGAATGATTTTCATGAAGATAAACTTGATGAGCCGTGAAGTGTACCATAATGTGAATTATGGAGCTTATATTCATCTTTGGAAAAAAAATTATCAGTGAGTCATTAAATCATTGCTGTTGGAATGACGCCTATTTCGATGAAATCTTTTATGGCTTGGATTTTATTTGAATGATCTTGCCACTACTACTGTTTGTTTGTTTTTCCGAGAGATTGTGGCTAAGATTCACGGCACGCAACAGAAAAATTAAAAAAGCTTCAAGCTCTTTTTCCAATTGTTTCAAAGGCTGAGGATAGGTTGAGGATGGTTGATTGCTAGCGGCCAAAACATATCATCGATGTTTCTTTTTTTTTTTTTTTTTGGCTGGGTTTTTTATTATTATTATTGTTGTTGTTGTTTGAGTGCATGTGTTATGGAGCTGTAGTAGTGAAGTTGCTACTCCAATCGAAAGTTGATTTGAAAGGCTAGTTTGCATTGCTAAATATGTTGAATGGTGGATGATGATGATGAAATCAAGCGTCATTTTGTTGTTGCGCTTTTGATTTTTTTCATTTTTTTTCTGTTTCTTCAAAATAATATTATTGTTGACTTTTGGTTTTAAGCCAATCACTCGAAAAAAAAAAAACAAAACCAAATGGCTGTCAATGGAACACCGAACTCTATTTCATCGGTGAATATTGTTCTGGATCGTCCCGGTGCCACATACGCCAGTGGCGAAATGGTAAACGGCCATTGTGTGGTGATGGTATCAGATGTCATGAACTTTCAACAAATCGAAATAAAACTTTTGGGGAAAGCTGTGGTTGAGATACCAACTGGGCATAAACCACCACCTCCTGGAAGTTCCAATGCTGCCAACACTGCCTCTTCAAAGCCGGTAAAATACGTAAAAGAAAGTCAAATAGTCGAGATCGTCTACAAGCCAAGTACAGGTAAATAGTTTGGTTTTTTTTAATGAATGAGTTTTGTCATTTTTAAATTTTATTCTTTCTACTCAAGTCTATAATTCTACGCTTGGCGTTGGAAGACATGATATCGGATTCAGTTTCATTTTACCTCAAAACATTCCGAGTAGTTTTGATGCCGAATTCGGTCATATCAGATATAGAGTGATTTTTTTGGCTGACGAAAAAGAAAAAGCCGAGTTATTATTGAATGTTGTTTCAAATCCCAATGTTACACCGAACGATTTGTTTGTAAGTAGTATGATTTGTTTGTTTCAAATGTTTTTCAAAATTTTCCTAATGTAGACACCAATCAAGAAAACCAAAAATAAAGTTGTCGGTTTGATTGGTGGCAAACCTGTATCGATTTGTTGTGAAATGCCTCGTACAGGATATACGTTAGGTAAACAAAAATTTTAATGATTTAAAATAAAACCAACAAACTGTTTTTCTCTGTTAGGAACTCAGATCCCAATCGCATGTAAAATCAACAATCAATCAAAAAAGAGTATTACTCTGAAAGCTTCGTTGAAACAAGAAATCACTTTTAAGGCTACTGAAGATAAACGGGTAGTCAATCATAAACTAACCACAATCAGCCAGAACATACAACTCGAACCACGAGCCGAATGCAATCACGATTTGATCATTTCAGTGCCGATAAATTTGCCAATCGTTCAGAACACATGTCCCATCATCACCATACAATACATAGCATCAGTCAAACTTGATATTCCAGGTTTAATTTTGATTTCATTTTTTTGTTTTAATTAAACCTTACCTACACTACAGGTTCTTTCGATCTTCATTGCAACATGCCAATCATATTGACCAATCAACCACTGACAATACCTTGAATTGATTAATCAAACCGAATTAGTGTTGAATTTTACTTTTGAAACTTATTTGAGCTCAATTATTTTTGATGATGATGATGAGAAGAGAAAAAAAAACTAAATTTTAAATAAATTTACCAATTTTAATGTTATGAATGCTTGTTGTTTTTTTTTAATCAGTTTATCATTTGGTTATAATCATAAAAGCTTATAATCTTTTAATGAGTTTTCAAAGTAAATAAAAAATTTGTTGCTGATAATTTTTTCTATGTGTATCAGAAAACTTAAAAAATTTGCTCTCGCCACGCATTCATTTGGTGCAAGTTTTCTTTCAAACTTCAAATAGATTTTGAAAAAAAACAATGAGCCAAACAATCGAAACAATGGCCAGTTTCCATTTGATCGATCAAAAGTGGATTGATTCTAAATTAGATAAATATGAAAATTTTTGCCTAGAACACTTTATCGGAAATGTTGGCAATGAAACATTCAACCACTTTGGCGGGATATTCAACGTGTTTGTCTTTCAAAAATCTTCCAACAACATTGAATTGAATGGTGCTTATTTTGAATCGATTTTGAATCCCATTCAAAAGTTTGTTGTTCCTGTTCGTCAAGACAATACCGACAACGTATTGGTGGTGTTGGTTTGCAACGAAGCCCATATTCGTGTCTCATCATCATTGAATCATCGGTGGTCGGCATTTGGGACGTTTAGCAAAACTAAAATTAAATCTGATTTTGATTTAATTTTTCATCAAAACAATAAATGATTGATGAAGCTTGTAATGGTAAAGCTCTTCATCAACCAAAAAAATCAACAAAAAAGCAAAATTATCGATATTTTTATGTTTCCATTTAATAACAAAAAAAAAAGACAGGATTTTTTCTCAAATATATTCCATCATATTCTCCATTTCTGATTCCATCACATTACATTTCTTCAGAACATAAATATTTTATAAAAAAAAGACTGAATTATTTAAATAAATAACAAACGAAAAAAAAAACAAACCAAAGAATTGAAATCAACAGCAAAACAAGGAGAAAAATTACAAAAACTACCCAAGAAATGAAAACCCCGCTCAAACAATGAAACTTGAATAACGTTGATGTTTTGAAACGATTGATGAACCATTCTCTTACACACTGATAGCCGTTATTTCTCAAGATTTTTGCTGACGAAAAAAAAGACTGAAACAAGCTTGCAAATAGTTTAACGAAAGTTTTTAACAGAGTTTTTAGTTTAGTTTGTGAACAAGGGGTGTGTGTGTGCAAAAAGTGAATTTGTAGAATAACAATTTGTTGAAGATTTAAACAAAACAAAACAAAGAAAACTTGAATGATGATGAACGAATTCGAAAATCTTGAAATCGAGAATCTCAGAAAAAAAAATTGGAAGAATGAACAAAAACGATGATGATGATGATGAGGAGAAAATATAACAAACAAGCCAAGAAAAAAAAACATATTTGAAGACTCATAGTGTTGAGGGAGAAAATTATTGGAAAAGGATGAAAATTATTCTCGTTTCTTAATCTCTCGGACACTCTCACTTGAAAACATTCGAAATAATCCAAAACAATGTTTCAATGGACAAATTGATAAATTGATAGGATGACAAAAAAAGAAAAGAATTTTTTTTTTTTTTGAAAGGAAAAAAGGAATCAACAGTATCGCACTTTGACTTGAAACAAATACGAATGAAGATTGACGTAACCGACAGTATCTTGGTGATCACATCAAGTGTCCACAAGTAGATTTTCACAGAATAAGAAAAAACCAACCAATGCTCACAGGCGGAAATGAATTGTTTCAAAATTCATTTTTTGTTTGTTGTTTGATGTTAATGAATGTGTTTTCGGTGTGAATTTCAGGTTCAAATTCAAAACTTGAATTTATCATCACTAAAGCACCACTATTCTCCCTTTCCAGTCGAATATCAAATTAGTTGTTTTTTTTCTCAATATTGTTGATCTATTCAGATTTTTTGCAATATAATTCTTTCAGTGTTTTCAATTCATCAATCAAAGCTTTGTTCTGATTCTCTAGAACGGCGACTCGATTTTCAAGGCACTTGATGTATTCTTTCTTTTTTCGACGACATTCTTTCGCTGCTTCCCTGTGTTCAATGATATTGATTTAGTTTGAACATTGTTTGCCCATCAATGGATGTTACCTATTTTTTAGTAATCTCAACTCTCGTTTTTTTATAGCCTCATCATGAGTGGGTATATTCTGTGATGCCACCACAACGTTTTGCGACAAAGCCGATGGATTGTCGGCCTCAATTGATATGCTTGTAGGTCAGCTAGAAAAACAAAAAAAAAATGATGAAAATTTTTCAGAATTCTTTGAATTTCCTACCAGGTACAATGAACTGTCCTTCATGTCCAGATGTTGCATATTGAACGATGGTGCTCGAACCAGTATTTGGATTGGTCATGATGGTAGGAATCCCTTGAATCGTTGTCGTCGTTCCGTCTTGAGATCCAAGCTGAATGGAAGTGGGCAAAACTTTGAGATAACTAGGAATCGAAATGGCTGAGGTGGCCGTTGTTGGTTGATCAGTCTCATCTTCACTGCTTTTCCCTTCGATATTGGAGCTACTGCTACCGCTTCCATCGGCCGTTTCGGTTAGAGATAAATCGTTTAAAATTTTACGATACGAAGGCCTTCTCGCCAAAATTTCTCTTCTTCTTTTGGATTCGTCTTCATAGATAGCATGTTCAATTGGCTCCGAGCCTTCCTCTTTGACCATCTGCTTGGTGTTAAAAACAAAAAAAAAGAATTAATCGATTAAACATTTGAGAATTAATTTTCTATTTATCTTTTTCACACTGAACAAGAAACAAGAGATTATCAGATTTTTGTAACAAACGTCAAGTTTGTTGCGCATTGCAGCAGGTGCCATGGCACTAAATTTCTAATCAAACAGAATCTTCCACTAAAGTCAACTTGATAGAATTTTTTTTCCTTCAGATCAGTGTGAACTTGGCGGATAAGCATCCGAAGTAATCGAGAGAAAAACAAGAAACTAACTTGAATGGTCGATTCCGATTCTGTGCTATGGATCACCGAGCCAGGCGATACTTTATTAACGAGAATTACATTTTTCGGCAACTTATATCCAAAAGCAAAAAAATTAGTTTTGTTTTTCCATCGAATGTAAGGTTAAAGAGTGTTTGAAAGAAATAGAAAGCAAAATTGAGAGATTAGTGTTTAAAGCTTAAAGGCGGAAAAGAGCTTGAACCCTTAATTCAAAAAAAAAAAAAACAAACTGCTAGCTAGACTTACCTGTATGGCCGAGATCGGATTAGTTTGTTGGATCACTGATTGATGATTGGGCTGGATGACTGATTGAACCATGGCTTGGTTTGGCAATTGAAATTGAACTATTGACATTCCTCCACTGCCTGCCACCAATTGTGAATGTGAGACCGTTTCAGGCTTTTGAAAACAGAAAAAAACAATATTTTTTTCATTAAAACACAGAAATCGAATGAAATTCAGGTGTACAGCTTCTTTGAAGCGACAAGCGAGCACACACACACACACGTCCAGCATAACCAATTGAAACTAATCAATTTTTCATTAATCTCCAGAAACGTAAATTGAAACCAAATTGGTAGTTTTCAATGTAAACATAAAGATTTTCAAATTTGAGAATCCAGTTTCATGGGATTTTGGATTATTCGAAACTCTTTCGAACTATTTTTGGTCAATCGCGATGTATTGAATTGATGCAATGTTGTGTTTCTTGTTTTCGATACCTGAATCACTAACAACAGTGTGTTTGGTGTTGTTGTTAATTTAATGTAATCCTCTTTCGATTATTATCATGAATTTCAAAAAACCCATAAAACTTCTAGTTGTTTGGGTTGGGACAATTCAGTTTATTGCTTGCTTACTTTTTATTCCACATGCGCTCCTTCTCTTGATTATCATGATTCAATCATTATCAGGAAAAAATAAAAAGTGAAAATAGTATTATGCCCTCAAACTTCTTTTAAAATCAAGTTCAATGTATAGGTTGCCTGTTATTGTTGTTGGTTGTTTTTCATTCATTTTGAATATGCCTGTCATTTCATTTCATTTATTGATTTATTCATCATCTTGGTGTTTCTTTCAGTTTAGGAAATATATGGCTATGCTATTAACTGCTTGCTTGCTAGTTGTTGTATTACCTTTGGTTGCCAGTTTTTTTTACACTGTTGTCTTTCAGGTTTTCCATTTTAACCATTGCCAACATTCATTCATTGAAACAATGTGTGTTTGTGTGCTTTAATTTCCTTTCCATTTCTTTGGGCAAGGTAAAAGAGAAGTTTCAAAGCATGAAACTTTTTCCTAAATTTAAATTCTATATTCAACCAAACTTTCAAATCATATGAATGGAACTTTCTTTGATTCTTTTATCACTAGATAAACTGACCAGCTATTCGCCAAAGCTGAACTCTCTTTAAAAAAAAAAATCCCGTTTTCTTTTTCATTTCATTCGAAACCGGTAAACCAGTCAAGCAGAATACATTGAACAACAGATTTTTTTTTTAAAAATAAATTTTTTCCTTTGCTCTCTCGCCTGATAGGAATGATATGTTTTGACATGGAAAATATCAGTTTTAGAAATATTTTCGAAAGATATAGCCAAGTATTGGGCTCTGGTGTGTGTATGTAAATTGTTTGCCCTAAATGATCCACCACCATCAAAAACAACAACAAAACATTGATATTAACGCTAATCAAGTGTAACAACACACTTGGCACTAGTGAAAACACATAGACACACACACACACAAACGAGCGCTTCAACCAAAAACATCAAAAAAACACATCACACGCACAGACGCATTAATTTGATTTAGCATCATATCATTTGGAGTTAGGAAAACCGACAACCAACAACTATTAAAAACAAACAACAATCAAACAACCCAAAAGCCAACAACAACGGCAAAAACTTTAGGCTCAACTATGGCTCTGGTTTGACGTCATTGTAACGCAATGATTGCGAATAATGACGTTATTGTTGCGTCGTTTAGGGATCCTACTTTTTCTTGATCTTCTCTCATCATCAACAAAAAATCATCATAATCATTTCTCGTATGTCATCTTCTAGCCTTTCTCTCTCTCTCTCTCTTTTTAGCATGTCATTCCAATGTTTGGAATTGTTTTGTTAGTTTAGTTTGTAAGAGATACAATTAATAAAAGACTGTAGGCATAGAAAAAACATGCATGCCTTAAATAAATCCATGTTGTTTCAAATATTTTAATAGAAATTATTAATACCTCCATCATGAGAGAGAGAGAGAGAGAGAGAGAGAGAGAGAGAGAGAGAGAGAGAGAGAGAGAGAGAGAGATCAGGGAGTGTGTGTGTGTGTGAACGTGCATGATTTATTCGATTTTCGTTTTATATGAAGAAGTGATGGTGTGAGCCCTTCTCTCAAAGCATAGTGTTCAAGGTTTCAATCTTCAACATGTTAGTTTTTTGTTCGATGATGGCAAAAATCGATGCCAACATGCGACAAAAGCATGGAAACATATCTGTTTTTTTTTTGTTTTTTTTTATCCGATGTTTTCATCTAAAGATGTAATCTTAGTAACGATCAATCTATTATAATCTAGGTTTGCTATAGTCATTTTTCTGATATCAGATCTTTTCTTGTTTAGTGATAATAGTATTGAATAATAGTTCCCTGGGTGGAGATCGTTTTGGTTCAACCAAAACTTCGAAGATCTAACTTGAGTCTAGTTGATTGGCCTCAAAAAAAATTGAAAGGTTGTCTCAGGTTGATCAATGAATGGAATCATCTCGAATGATTGGAGCAACATTCTTAAATCGCCTGTTAATTGTTTGTTTTTCCCTTTCTCCCACAAAAATAAACAAGCAATGACCGATTCAATTACCAGACGGTAATTTTTCTTTTTTTTTACTAATTCAACCATTGAACTTAATTAAAAAGAATTCTCCAGAAAACTAGATGAAAGCATTGACCACTATTTTTATTTTATTTACTGAAGCCCTCGATTTGGTTGGATTGTTCTGAAAGTTTTTGAAAATTCAATTCTAAAACTTACCACAATCGTTGTTGAGGATTTATTCTCACCGTGATGATTCAAACTATTTCGGCTGTTATCGTTTTGAGTGCTATTGTTGTAAACTAATGTCACCGTTGAAGCCGATTGTTGATGATGTTGTTGGTGGTGATGATGTTGTTGTTGTTGTGATGTCAATGATGATGATTGATGTGAATGATCTGCCGCAGTGGTGAAGACTAATGTTTCACCATTGGCTGTCTTGATAATCGAACCAGAAGTCAATGGCGATGATGAACAAACATCACTAGAATTGACAACCAAAACTCCGGATGCCGTTGTTGAATTATTTTTCAATGTTCTTATCGCACCACTACTGTTGTTCGTTTGTTGGGCTGTTAATGAAAAAACCCAAAGAGGAAAAAAGAGAGGAAACGTTATTGAAGAATTTTTAGCAAGCAAAAGAAACGATTTCAATATTCAATATCGAAATAGAATTCGTTTGGTGTGTCTATTTATCTATGCGTGAGTGTGTGTGTGTGTGTGTTTATTGGCTAGTTTATGAACCAAAAGTGAAAACCAAAGAAAAGAACTCCATCATCATTGACTAGTCGTCATCAAACACGACCATCATCATGATCCTCAACATTCTCCATCTCTCAACAGTCTATCATTATTGGTGGCACAACCACAACAACAACAACCATACTCCGTGGTAGTAGCTAGATACAACGAAAAAAAAAAACGTTTTTTCAAAACAACTGCCTTGAAATTTTTCGATGATGATCGTTAGCGTCGTTGTTTTTTGGTGGAAACAACGACGACTACGAAAACAACGATGATGAATCGATGATCATGATAATGAGACTAAAACAACAACAACAAATTTTATATAGTTTCATATACAAACTTACAAATACAAACAAGCAAGCAAGGAAAAAAAAATTGAAGCCTAACATCCTACATTTCTGTCACTTTGAAACAGGCAAAAAAAAACATCATCGAACAAGGAAAATTTAAGAAATTTTTTGGTTTCATAGTATGGCTAGCTGATCAGTTTGATTTGTTTGTTTTGGGTTCACTTCAGGCATGAATGATTCTACTTAAAGTCTCGCCAATGAATTTTGAAAAACATTGCTTGTGAACACACCAAAGAATAAAACGAAACAGAACAAATCAATCTCTTACCTTTTAAAATGACATTCGATTCTGGTAGATGGATCTCTTTGATTCTCGTACCTTCCATGAATATTGATCTTCATTGAAGATGTTTAGATTGTTTTCAATAAATGATGATCGTATGAGATGAATGATGATGATGATAGGCAGGCTGATTCAAACTTCATGATAGATTGAACAAAAATTTTATTAAATTATTTTTAAAAAAACTTTTCCTTGATAAATCAGCTTCAAAATAAAAAATATTGAACTGAATTGATCTTATTCGAAACATTCAATAGGCAAACTGTCAAAACAAAATTTTTTGTTGCATCAAGCAGTTTCAGTATTTAATTGTCTGGTGTCAGAATTTTGTGTGGAATGTTTTGGTCAAAAACTATTTATTTTTTTTTTGGATAGCTTTGTTATCGAATCTGTTTTCTTAACGGTAAATTTATGGAATTTTTTTTTCTAAAGTTTTTCGAAAACGAGCAACCAGTTTAGTTGCTACTGTTTGTTTCATTCGTTTCCCAATATCGATATATATATAAATATATATTGATATCGATGAATCGGATTGGAGAAATTTTTCTTTGGAAACAATCCTTCAATGGTGTTTCATCATTTGAGGAACAAACAACGATAACAACACACACACATTTTTTTTTCTTGTTGTTTATTGTTGCTGATGATGATGATGGTGTTGATGACGACGATGATGTCGACGATAGATGATGATGACGACGACGATGCTGGTAAACGTTTGGTCGTTTGGTTGTTTGGGTAAGCGCCCTTTACGTAATATAACGGACTATCTATCTCAACAACAACAATAACAACCACATATAGATATTCACAAGCGACGACGACGACGACCACTATACGACGAGTTGATCAGAGTCCTGGAGAAGAAGCTCAAAAAAATGACGAAGAGGTATTTTTATTTTTTTGTTTTGAGTTCAATTGATTTGGGAAACAAAAACGAAACAGTGAATGCCTCTCTTTGCTATTAGGCTGTTTGTGACAAATTTTTTTCTTCTAAATGCTTCTGCTTTTGAAATGCTGCAATCACAATGCATCACAATCAACACAAACACCAACAACTTCATTTGGATATCGGGTATATATGATTGTTGATATGTTGGCAAGAACAACAACAACAGCAAAAAAAAAATTCCCTACCAATATGTATGAGTATTCGTTTGTTTGTTTTATCTGTATCGCACATTGGTGGCAATCGGGAGTTTATTTATCAAACACACACACACACAATGATGGTACATTTCGAATGGAGGGCGTCGTGTGTGTGTGTTTCTGCTCCACTATATATTGAAATACCAATATTGAATATACTCGTATATAGTTTGTATTGACACCATCCTGAATATACATCTATGAGAAAGAACAAGCAAGAAAAACACAGTATGTTTCTGAAACTTGTGACCGATAAGCTTTTGGAACTGGTAGAACTGAGATTCAAAAATTAAGGAACCTTAAGGCTCTCTCCACTGAGTTTTGTTTCTATGAATTTTAAGAAATTTTTTTTCTTAGAAAACTATCCCTGAAGGCTTGAAATATGTTTGGTTCTTTCCTTTGAAACATTAAAACATTTATGACAGGATATCATCATCAAATTTTCTATTTCATTACTACTTACAATGGTTAAAATAATTTCTTAAATTATTTTATTCTCCGTTATTTTTTCTTTCAAGATATTCCATTAATAATTATTTGTAAATATTTTTGTTTTTCGGGGAATGACAGATTGTGGTTTGAAAAAAGTTTCATTTGTTGCTTTGATTGTAGATCGATATCAAGTTGTTTTAGCTGATGATGACGCCATAAATCATGGTCGTAGGTTATCACAATTGCCGATCTCTTAAAGTTCGATTAAAACTGGTTTCAGTGAAAGTGATGTTTTCCCTTTCTTTCATCATCATCACAATGTTTTTTTTTTTTTGATGACGCATTTGGCACCAAACCCACCGCCGACGCCACTATTTTCTTTTGGTGACGCCTTTGTTTTCAAACACACAAGAATTTTAGAAAAAAAATCCCCAAACGTCAAGGAAACACACAGACACACAGGTGTACAGTTTTATTGATGGTGGTTGTTGATTTTTTAAGAAAATAAATAAATAAACGTTGTTTTTCATATCAATTGAACTACAGATGTGTGATAGGTGTGTTGTTTACCATCATCATGTCAGAGGTACGAAGCTTCTCCGCGCTGACATCTTACGATCGTTTTCGTAACCATGAGACAAAAAAAATTGGCGCCAAAATTTTAAGAATTAAAATTTAGAATTCAAACGATCTCGAAAGAACGAGACCAAATCAGAAATCTTACGATTCGAAGATTTCTCTACAGCATAATCAGAAGCTAAGCAATATATATCGGCCACTGTGACTGGTGAGTTGGGTTGGCGTTCCAAAATCAGATTTCTCAATTGTTTAAAATCGTTATATAAGCGTAGATTATCAAAAGCAAAGTAAATTAAATCACGATCAGCTTGCGAAGCTGCTACTAGTTGAATCAAGGTTTTGAGATTTGGATCGGCATTATAAACGCCACAACCCCAATTACCAGTGGCAATGGCCGGGAGCTGATCGATTTTTCTATCGGTTCGAATGAATTTTTCTTTTTGAAAGGCACACATTGCTTTTAATATTTCTCGATTGATTACAGTTTCTTGATATTGAAAAGATTTATTGCGCCAGAAAAAATACATGGCGTCCATGGCCAGTATTTGACGGAATCGGCGACCATATTTATCACAATTTGATGCGTCAGTGTATGATGACTTCCAACGAAATTTTTGAGCATATCCCGAAAATAGAGAATATTGTTCAACTCCGGTTATCACTATTGCTTCATTATCTAACATTTCGATATTGACCAATTTGGCAACAAGCAATTCAGGGCAGAGAGCAAATAAAATCTCTTCTTGAACACAACCTGAATCGAGGATACCTCCACCAATAAGCTTGTGGGCGAAATCTACTTGAGAATAATTCACTCCACCTTTAACCAAACATTGATTAAAATTGATGGAGAAGTTTCGTATTGGTTTTTTGGATTCACTGAAATTTTGAACCCAATCAATTTGTTTTCGTTCAACGCTGACCGTTCCTGTTGGCGTTTTTTGAATGACTCTTCGCAAATAATTAATAAAACATTTTAGTTTTTCAAGTTTGCATGATTTTTTTGTCTCGTTGCAATGATTGGTGGCGAATAGGCTAAAAAACAAATTTTTGTTGAAAATTTACAAAGAAAAAAGTATTTTAAAAATACTTGCTTATGAAAGTTAATACAATAAGGATTTTTTTTTAGATGTCTCGATGATCTGAATGTACACAAGAATGCATTGGCCACAAGCGAACTGATTTGCTGCTGTGATAAAAATAGAGTTACCGATTTACCTTGATTTAATCTAGGCAACCAATGAATCAATTCCGGCAAACTTAGAGCCAATCGAATGATCGAGGGCAGAACATTATCAAAAAAAACTTCTCTTTCTTCTTTGGAAAGTTCATAATGGATATAGTTTCGCAATATATCAAATGGAATGTGTTCAATGCTTTTGTTATACGATTTGATGGCTTTCTCCAAATAATAAATATTTTCTATTTTTTTCTGATATACTTTTTGAATGAGAGACCACTTTGAATCAAATTCAACACCTTCATTGATGAAAATTCCCATTTCTTGATGTGGCAACTCAATGTAATCTGAAAGCTTGGCAAAGTCATCATTTTTGGATAACGGTTGAGGAACGGTATTTTTTTCATAGGGAAGCTTGAATAATACCAAATTATCATCATCGTTAACCAAATCAATCAAATTGTCATCCGTTAAAACATCGGATAATTTTTTCACTTGAATAACTAAATTTTGACCGCTTTCATCAATTGTTTGTGATTCTAAACTTTCACTGTTCTCTACTTTCTTATGATCTATTTGATTCATTTTTTGCGATTCCGATTGAAAACTTTGAGTTTGTTCTTCATTTTCTCTTGGGCTGACGGATTTATCAAAATAATCGGTAATTTTCAATTTTTTTCTTTGAGGTTGCATAGCGCGCGCTAAAACAAACAAACAAAAAAGCCGACTCAATTATCACAAACACCGTTTTTCGTTCATATAAAACGTTATAGATGTTGTAAACTTTAGAACGTAAACGTTTGATTTATTTTTAATCAAATCTTTGTAAACTTCTTGTGTTTGTAATCTTCAGAGTGACCTGAAAAAAAGGACTTTAAAAACAAAAAAATATTTTTTTTTCTTTATCTGGTACAAAAAAAATTGTCTCTGTGACCCAAGCTTTATTAATGGTATTGCAATAAACAGGAAGATTGTTGATGTCTATTACCCAATACCCAAAAGTTTCCAAAATTATGCTTTTCGCGAGTATAGTTTTTGTGATATTCAAATTTCAGCCACTGGTAAATTTTATACCACAACTTCTTAGTCAGTGTGCCAAGCGGCGTTGATTTGTAAAATTTCAATTATCCGCAGTAAATTTTCTTGCAAATCTGTTTTGGCAAACCGTTTTTTATGAGAAAGTTTCACAAGCAACAATTTAGCTTTGCGGGCTACCTTAAAAACCTTCGCGATCGACGTCTTGGCCCTCCTTGTATAAGCTTTTTTTTTTTTTTTTGATTTTAAAAACCGTGTTAATGCAAAAACGTGTAAAAAAAGTACCGTATAAATCGAGGGATGGGTGTAATTCCTATACTGCCTATCAATAATAAATCAGTCATCCACTACAATAGAACTTTTCGAGAAACAAAATCAAAGATTTTTCATATTTTAAAAATCCAAACCTTTATTTAAAAAAAAAATATTATAAATTCAGTGCTTATAAATAATGATAAATAAATTTTTTTTAAAAATTTTCTACAAAACAGAACAAAATATGAAAATAAATTGGCAGTCTTTTCTCAAATTTACAGATTACTTTTCAAAATTATCGAATCTTGATCAGTGAAGTTTAATTTTTTGATTTAATGTTGTCTGTTTGTTCGTTCATTTCTATTTTTTTTAGTGTAATTTTTCTTCGACTTTTTTCTCAAAAAATTGTATAAATAAATAAATAATTACTAGAAAAATAAATATGATGATATGGATGATCAATGATGATAATAGACAAAGCAAAATACAGATCGAAAGATGATGAAAGAACAAATGAACAGTGTTCAAGATGAATGAATGATGGTAATGAGCGATTGGATGATTCGTGTGCAAACTATCACACTTGGAGTTCTTCGGCTGCGGTGGTGGTGGTCGAATTAGTTGGGTTGTTTTTGTCTTTGGTTTTTGATTCGTTGCAATAACCAAATTGGTTGTTGGAAAAAATTCTTCTAAAAAAACTTCTTTTAACGAATGTATTTGAGATGTGATGGAGAAGGTGTTTCCCATCGTCTTCTCGAAAAGTAGGCAATAGTGAAAATGTACATCACAGCCAGGAAAGCGAACAAAAATCCCATAGCGATGATCGAAGTTCGAGAAGCACATTGTGAATTATTGATAATCGATGTTTCGCTTGAATAGTATGAATCTGAAACAAAAAAAATCTAATTTCAAGCATGAAAAGAAGATCACTTACTGTTGAGACTGTTGAGATTCTCGTTGACATCCAACACAAGGATCTCTTTGCTAAGAGTCAATTCTTCTTCATCGGTTGAAGCCGATGGCAAAATTGAACGACGTCTTCGTCTTCCCCAAGATTCGACATTATCTCGTCCGACGCCACAGATTACTGGCTCACATTTTCCAATACAATACTTGACGTTACATTGGAAAATGACACCATACGATTCGGTAAACCTGAATGCTTCGTAAGTACTTTCCAAGGCGTTACCCACTTGATAGAAACTAGGAAATATCGAATTGTCCACCGGACATCTTGTGAATAGAAAAAAGGAGTGTTTTAAAATCATTCTTTTATTTATCAATTTTTTAAAAACTTACCCGTGTTCATCAATTATTTCAAACGTGCTTCTTGAATCTTTGGCCATAGCGACGCAACTACGAGCAAATATTCCATATGGTGTGCTTTCGGGTATTTCAATTCTGAATGATAATCTATCACCAATTCGAACGGTCGATGCTTCTCGACCATCTCCACCAAATATTGTGATTTTAGGTAATGGAGCCTCTGGTGCCGAAGTTATTTGCAAAGTATCCGGGTCTCTGTACAAAATATAATCAATTTATGATCATTTGATATTCGGAAAAAAAATTCAATTACCTGACTGGCATCATTCCGAATGTGACATTTCTTGAGGTGGTTTCGTATGTACATCGAACATGATAAACTTTGTCGGCTTTTGTCAGAACCACGTTGTGATGTTGCAACACAACCGTATTGGTATACATTCCACCCTGATCAAACAAGAAAAGATTAATCAATTTAAATTTTTTAAATGTTTTTTTTAACTAACCAATGATTGAGTGTTACAATCTTGGCCGCCCAACGAAATATCTAATGTGAATTGCTGACTATTACGAACATTCAGATTACATGTTTCACTTCGGCCAAGAGCGTAAATTCTTCCATGAAACGGTCGACTAGTTTGCACGTTCACCACAATTTTTGTATCGGTACATTTGAGTGCAACCTCGTAACAAACTCCATACGAATCGCACGATGGTTCTGGACTTTCCTGAACGGATGGCACGTTCGAGATTGTCGATATGGTAGGCGGCATTGTTGGTATCGTTGAAATTATCAATGGTTTTCCATTAGTTACTCCCGTGGTGGTAATGGGTTGTTGTTGTTGCTGCATTTGTTGCTGTTGTTGTTGTTGTTGTTGCTGCATTTGTTGTTGCTGTTGGTTCTTATTGGTGTCATCTAATCGAAACAAAAATGAGTGGGTTTTTAAATCATTACATGACAATAACAAGCAATCAAAATTTTTTCAGAGATTAAAATTGACTTACTTGCACAGCCGGCTTCAAAATATGTAGCACTTGAATCTCCACTATCCAATAATGGTATGGGACTAGGTGTGGCAAAAGTATCCAAACCATCGGGAAAAGTTTTATGATCAAGATGATAGAGTGCACAATTTGGTTGACCTGGTTTGAAACTGGGCCGATACAGCACCGAACGGCAAATGAATTCATTTTCAATAGTACAGGCTCGCAAACATCCCCCTTGAGATTTTACCTGGTTTTTTTTTGTCGAAAAAAAAAAAATTAATAACAATGAAAGCAATAATTTAGCGTTCAATGAAAGAAATCATAAAGAGATTCTATTCGGCGTTTTTTTCTTATTAAAAAAACACTCCAAAGCACAACAATATTTTTTTTCAGAAAGAAAATCTGTTGAAGAAAATGATTATTACAAATAAATAATACTTACAAGAAGCTCTTTATCTGGATAATAGTTCAGTTCGACGTAATGAGCAATTTTGTTGAATGGCATTCCCACTTTGGCATAATCATAGATCCGTTGATCTTGGCAAACTTCTTCGGCTGAAAAAGGTATTTTGTTTTCAATTTTTGTTTCGTTTTGTTTTGTTTTGTTGTTTTTTTTTTTCGAACAAATGTCATTAATTACAGCCGGTATCGGGAAAAAAAATGGAACGTCATATAATGATTGGATGAAGCCAATAGAGTAGATAATGGTGGGATAGAATAAAAGAGCGAAACATAGAAACAATAATAGAAACATCAATCAAAGTTTTTTTTTTTTGATTATTCGATTTCTTCAACTTACATCGGAGACAGGAGTTTTCAAAGTAATCAATTCCTTGCGAATCGACTAACTCTTGCGGGAAGCCAACCGGGCTTCGCCGATCAAATTCACTCAAATGACATTGTAATGTTAGGTAATTGAATTCGACCGATCGGCAAACAATCGAACCTACCAAAAAAAAAAAGAGAGAAATATTATTAGATGGTTTGAAAAAGTTGTTACATTGTAACAACAAAAAAATATTGATAACTCATAATCTTAACATTCTCAATATTATATTTTATTGTTTTTTTGAAGGTTATTTTATACACCATAAACACCAACCTCGTTCAAGCAAGCTGACAAGCACGCTTCGCGATTTGACGTATAAATTATGGCATTGTCTAGTCCGCGTAGCAATTTATTCGGGAATCTCTCAAACGACCAAAGACGATTGCACAAGTTATCTGAACGTAACTGCATTTTAGTGAAAAAATACATATTGACTGCCTTCTGGGATGAGACACTCGAATAGGAACCACTTTGACTGGCAAGATTGGTGGATGTTTTCTTGGCGCTTGTTTCGTTTTGCAATAGACACGTCGTCTCTTGAATCGGCGTCAACGGATTGACAACAAAACTGAAAGCGGCTGCCGTACAATCTGTCTCATCACGACACCATCCAAGACATTCGTAAAGAGAGACATTTCGAATGGTGTAATAGATAGTACCAGGATAATCGCGATTGGTCATTTTGTCGAATGTGATTCGACCTGAAGGGATGATTCGATGAATGAAATCCATGTTCGTGTTATTTTAATTAGTTTTTTTGAACGACAAAAAAAACATGACAGTCATTTTGAAGTTACGTGACCATTAAAAAATAAACAATTACAGCAAACAAATTGAGCGAACGGAAGAAAAAAAACGTTATCGATTAAATATCAATAAAACTTTAAATCATGATTTGATCATACCATGGGCAGATGTAATAAAAACATTTATGATGATTAAGAATGTCGCCAATGAAAAAAATTGACGCTTCAAGATAACAATCGATGCTGCCGTTGTTAACAACGATGATGATGACCACGACAACGATAAATTCGGATTCGTTGTTTGAATATTTTTTGTTAGTAGCTTCTTCATTTTCATCTTCTTCATTATCACCGCCGATGTTTTATTGTTGTTGTTGTTCTCGTTTCAGCAACAATTGATGATCGATCAATTGTTTGATTGATTGATTGATTTATTTATTTGTTGTAGTTCACTCGAATTAAATTTGACTAAACCAAAAATTGATGAACGTGAGAAGAGGATTTTTTTTTATCTCTGCAACAACAACAATCTAACAAATGGAAATAGGAAAAAAAATAATTCAAAATTAAACAATCGAACAAAACACTGAAATCACAGAATTTCAAATGAATTTAAAAAAAAAAAAACTAAAACCTGTTCAGAAACTATGTTCCGAAAAAAAGTTGCAGCAAAACCTAGATGTGAATCATTGTATCGATAATCATTCATAGATTACTATCGATAATTATTATAATAATAATGAATCTCAATTAAGAATCAATCGAATTTGAATGACCAGAAAGGAACCGATGTCGAATGAATGAATGGACAGTGGACAAACGAAAAGCTTGCTAAGCTAACAAAACACACACCTCTATATTGATTGAATAACGAATTGTGTCGTGTGTGTGCTAGTGTATTGTATTCGAACTGTTCCTGTTGTTGTTTGTGTCATGCTAAACAATCATTCGATTAGAAAAAAAAATCAACAGGAAAAGAATTGAATGAAATTAGAACTACTGATTCGATTCGATTTGCCGATTTGAAAAAATCTACGCCAAAACCATAATAATAATAACTCCAAGTATTTCTTATTGAAAGAGAAGGAATGGTCAATCTTTGAATACCTGATTATCATCATCATCAATTTCAATCATCAACAAAAATGGCAAGAAGAATAGTTTGGCAAACAAAAGTTCATTCACAAATTGTGAGAATTTTTCATTTTCTAAAACATAAAACTTTTTTTTTATTTGAAACAAACTAACAACCAAACAAAATATCCGCTACAAAATAACCATCTTTGCTTGGTAGATTTTTCTGTTTTTTGATTTATTATTTAATATCTAAAAAAAATCTAGAGTAATAAAGTAGAGTATTCGTTGGGTGACCAACAACTGTGGTCAACCTGACTACCTGACCAACCAACCAAGCAAGCAAGCAACCAGCAATTGAGATTGGTGGTAGATATCGTCTTTTAGGAGAGTTTCTCAGCTGGATAGGTTTGACAGGCTCTGAATAGACATTATACGTAAATATCTGTTTTGTTAATATTTATTTGTTTTATGAATTGTTGTCGAGAGAAAAAGAAATGAATTTAAAACGGTCAGTTTCGAAAAAAAAAAACCGTAATTGTCACCGGGTGTAGATCAAACATTGTTGTTATACTTTATTATTATTATTCAGTTTTTATGATCGTTTTACGGTTTATTTGATTTTGCGTGCGTGAGTTTTTCTTATTATATTGCTCGATGGCCATTCCCTGAATGGCTGGCAAAATATTTTTTACTGCTGCTGGTCAATTGTTGGCTACCGAACCAATTCAGTGTTGTCTATTTGCTGCTGTCCAGTTTTTGTTTTGTTTTGATTGATTAATATCAATGAAATATCAACCATCGAATAAAACATTGATATCTTTTAGATGAAGATAACGGTAATTTTTTTCAAAAAAATATTTTGTTACAGTTATTCTTATTGATCTGAATAATTATTCTATTCTCTGAGAGAACACAGTGGGAAGTTTATTACACAGTATTTTTTTTGTTCGCCAAAAAATTTACTAAAACTTCCGGAAAAAGTTTCTCTTCAAAAATCAATCAGTGAAATTCTTTTTTTTTCATTGAAAATTGTTTGTCACACAATTGTGACATCAAAAAAAAAAGAAGCAGACTAATTAACAAAGAATAACACGATCAAATTTCAAGGGAATTGTTTCTGTGTTTAACAGGTGTGCAACAGGTAATATTTTTCATCAATACCCTTCCTCAAGAGTTTTATTATTTCAAAATTAGCAGACACGTTGCTTTTCACTTTGATTTCTGTTGATTGAAAATGCATGAATGTTGTTCTTTTTTCTAGCTATTCTCGCTACATTCATGAAGATAATTTTCGATTTCTTAGTTAACAACAAGATGATGCTAAAACATCGAAAACATTGAAAATAATTGTTGTTCAAAAAAAAAAAAACTCAGGCTACAATTCAAAAGAAAAAGGAGAAAATAAATCTATTCAAGTGTTAAGAGATCAGAGCTGAAAAGAATTTAGTTCAAAAGACTTGGTGAAACTTCTAGGATATAGATCTTATCATAGATTTATTCACGACACATAAATTATCATGAAAGAAAGTTTATTTTTAAAAAAAAAAATTTTGTGATTTTGCGTCGAGATGTTTCAAAGATTTTTTCAATGGTTCCTCTGTTTTTTTTTCTCTTCAACAGTTTCTTTAAAATAATCAATTTTCGAATTAAGCTTTCTTGGTAAGATTTGGAGTGGAAGATAAATTATCCTTCTTCAATTATGAGAGATACATCAGAAAGATATTTTTCCTGTAGAAAATATTCTCCAATCGAATGGATATTTCTTTGTGAATGGTGGTTTTTCTCATCATCTTGAACCATCATTGAAAATTATTCAATGATATTGCTAATGGAAAATCATAAACATTGGATTTATGAGAAACTGTGTGTTGAATCTGGTTTGGTATCGATATCGATAACGATATTGATATCGCAATGATTGATATATGAGAAAACCTATATTTTTTCAAAACTCACGGCTATCGAATTTTATTAGTAAAATTATTATTCATTGATTATCGAATAGAACAACCATCAATCCAATGAAGCAAAGGATAAATTGTTTCGATTAATAATAAACGGAGAAGAGACCACACAAAACAACCAAAACAAAAGCGATTTAACATTGAAAGATGAAGATTTCTGAAGATTCGAGGTGTAGTCATTATGATGACATCGATTCAGAAATTCAACAAAAAAACTATCATCAAAACAAAACCAAAGTTCTCATTGAGAATAGAGAGAAAAAAAAATTTAATTTTCAATATAGAAAAAAAATCATCAAATTGATCAATTTTCGTATCGTTTTGTGATCCATTCAAAATCGATTTACCTAGATTTTACCTGGCCAGTCAGTCAGTCAATCAACCACCGTATATGTTTTTCATGAACCTTTACCCAATAATAACATACATTCTGTTTTGGGTATTTCGAATAGGAGGTATACCGTAAATCAGAGAATCATCATTATAATAATAAAATATTTATCATTACTGTGTTTTACGATCATCATCACAGTAATGATAATCATCTTGATGATGATCATCAGGTTTATCACACTCAAAACCACCACCACAACACACACGACTAAAACGAAACTGTTTTCAATCGAAGAAATTATGTTTCGCTCTTCAATCGATGATTATAATCACTAAATCATCATCATCAAATATCATTCGAAGCTTTTGATATTTTTTTTTTTTTTCTGTAACGAAAAGATTGGTACCGATTGATATTAATCTAGAAAATGACTGCAGACTCAAAATCTCAAGTAGCTCACCAGTCAACCAACCAACCAACCAGTCAACCAACCAACCGACCAACCAAAGAAAACAATGCAAAATAGAATAGAGAAAAGAAACCAGCAAGTTATCGACACTTGTCTTGTCAATGATTTATTCTTTCTTGATTGTTGTTTCTTGTTGTTGTTGTTCACTCTTCACAGTCAAGAATCAATCAAGCAGGTAGAAGACATTACATTTACCGAAAAGAGAGAGAGAGAGAGAACCACCATATAGACCCGGTATGTATACCCAGTTTGTGACATGAAGCGAAATATATAATATAATAACAATAATGATAACAATAATAAACATAGAGAGACAGAAAGAATACATTTCTACCTTGATGCTGTCTGTAGTAAAAAATTTCCTTGCTTCAAAGAAAGAGGTTGTTGTTTTAAATTTGATTTGAGGAAATTATTTATTTTTTTTGCCTTTAACCACACACACACACACACACACATTAAAACATATATCGGGTAAGGGAAAAAAAAACCATTTTCCATTATTTCCATTCTCTCATCTGTCATCATCATCATCATTGTGTTCGGTTGTCATCATAAATGTCGACAATTTTACCTGTCAATCATAATTTTTCAAACACGTGACCAAACAATACCAACAATAATAACATAACAAACAGGTAAATTCATTCATTCAATCATTCGTTAAAAAAAAAACGAAGAAAAAGGTCAAAAGCGAGTTGTTCGTTAATCGAATGTTTATTATAAAATATTATGATGATGATGATGAGATTAAACTAAAAAATCATACCATTGTAGAAAACAATCAAAACCTTTCTTCGATTTCTTCGAGTTTTTTTTTTGACCATCAGATTTGAATGGTGGCCATTGGTGGTGGTTTGGTTCTACCACCACCATCGTTCACACCTCATGATTTGATTTCTCATGATAAACAATCAGTTTTGTTTTTGTTTAAAGAAATTTTGGCTTAAATGGGTTACCTGACATACCTGATGTTTAAATATTAAAATTATTTTTTTTATTCCCTCTATAACAATAGAAAATATTGGAATCGAACGTTTTTTTGGTAAGATTCAGGAGAGGAGAGGAGAAGAGAGGAGAAAACGTTCGATTGATTCAATCTAAACGCCATGAATTTTTTTTTTCAAGTGTTCCTCTAACACTATCTTTTTCTAGTTTTGTTTGATTTATCAAAGATCGCTTGATTGAAGATTTAAAGCAAATAAATTTTTTGTTTAAATGAGTTTTTTTTACTATTGGAGTATGATATCTAGTATTAAGTGATGTGGCGTCACTCTTTTGGCGTCACTGTCATGGTCAGGTCACAAACACAGGTAGTCTAGTGCTGTTTCCCTAGGTAATTGAGAAATTTTTTTTCAAATCTATAAGAAATCTCTGAAATCGAGTGGCATTGAATGGAGTGTAATGCTTCTCGTCATTTTTCTCACAGACTAACAAGGAGGAGAGTATAGGAAAACTTTGAAGAAATGATGCACCCTCGATCATAATTCTCCGTGGAGACTTATTGAAATTTTTTAAATTCTTTATTTTTTTAAGATAAATTTTTTTTTCTAAAAAAAAAAGGTCAAAGTTTGTTTTCAAAAATCTTTTTTATTTATATTATTAAAAAATGCTTTTAATTCTATCTAAGATAATTTTTTCTTAAAAAAAAAAAAACATCATTTAACAAATTTGGGCAATAAGTGGAAGTAAATAAAACCATGTTTTATATAATACGAGAACAGTTCCTGTCACAGACAAACAAACTGGAAAGTATTGACACTGTTTTCAGCTTATAATGTTGGTAGAAAAAATAAAATGAATTTTTAATTTAAATTTAAGACAATCATGATTCATGAACAGTGAGAGATGGTGAATCTGAATTTGACTTTGTCATCAATCAAACACAACAACAACATTCGAAGAACAAAGTCGACAAAGTTCGACAAAGATGATGACAATCACCAAATAAATCAAGCGAAAAGACAATCTCAATGGTTCGAATGCCGAACCAAATGAAAGAGAACACAACCACAACAATCACACAGCTCATTCATTCACAACCCAAACTCAGGTGACAGACGAGAGTTTTTGTCTTTCTTTTTTTGTTTCTATTTTATTATTTCTTGGTCAAATCAATCGAAGAAATTGTTGGAAGAAAAAAAAAAAAAATGTTCGAGAATATACTAGCACAGATTACATTATCTTTGCCACAGGTCAAAGGTAAAAAAAGGCCAATCAATGCGACAGCCAAAGAAGAAAAAAAAAATTCAAATCTGACCAGATCAAGAAGAAGAGTTATTTGATGGGATTTGAAGGAAAAAATAAAATAAAACCGTTATCCGACACAATTTTCACCTCTGATCTTCTTTGTAAATCTCTTGACCATCTTGTAAATTAATTTTTTTTTTTTTATTTAATTTTTTTATTATTTCATTTTCACATTGCACTGGATAACTGAAAAGGTACCACTATCTTGGTAACTACCTGGTTAACCAAAGAAAAAAATAAAATCAACTATTCAAAAATCTATTACCATCGCTTTGGTTGATTTGGTTGAATTATTCAAGTTGATTAATTAATTAATTAAAAACAACGACAAAGACTAAAACATAAACAAACAGATTGATAAACAAGGTCAAAGATTTATTTGCTTTGGTTTTTTTGTTTCTGGTTTGATTTTCTGCATGCCTATTCAAACATGCATTCAACACAAATAACACGTTGATCACGTTTTTTTTTTCTTCTATAAACTTTCTGAAAATCTTTAATAGTAATTCTAAATTCTTTCATTTGGATTGAATTTCTAAACTCTCTAACCCCAATAACCGGAATCATAAAGAAGAAAAATAATCTCATTCAAAAGAACCGGTCAAAAAAACGGAAAATATTTTTTCTCGAAAAATTTGAATAAATTTAAATGATAGAAAAATAAAAAGTGGAAATTTTTGTTGTTGTTGTTGTTGCTAAATTTGATATGTATGTAGATACGATGAAAATTTTCGGTAATGGCACTTCCCGGCTTGCCGAGCATCAATCGGCAGAAAAAAAACCGACACAAATCTAACGCTCCAGTGGTTGGGTAACAACAAAAAAAAAAAAAAGGTTTGTGAGATATAGCCAAGAAATTTATTCAAAATATTTTTTACATAATTTTTTTTGCTCAGATTATTTAATGTTTTTTTTTCCTAATTTTTAAATCAACAAGTTTAAATGCTTTAAATGACGAAAAATTCTTCTAAATAAATATTATATTAATGATGATGGATAGTTGAATAATAATTTGGATAATTTAAGGTATGAGAAAAACTCTATTTTTATATTAAATTATTTTTTAACAAGTATTTATTTTTAGTTTTTTTTTTTACTCAATAATAAAGTTTTAAAATTAAGCTTCCAGTTTCTTCCATCATGATGAGCTTAGCTCACAACAAAATTCTCTGACCTTTAAGATTTAAAAGTTAGGTTTGTGAGAAAATTTTTTAATAAAATAACAAAGACACAGAAATGATACGAATAATCTGTCTCTTTGTGTGTCTCCGTTTTTTATTTTTCCAATGGGAAATTTTTCTTCTTTGATTAAACAAGAGAAAAAAAATTTTTTTTTGTCACTTGAATTCAAGAAGATTAAAACTTAACGGAAAATAAAATTTTCTCTGAGATAATTTATCGTTTTGTTCGTTTCTCTTTTTGGTTGTTTTATTTTTTCTAATTCAATACTTCAATGGATAGGATATAGGATGTTGTCTTTTCCTCCAAACACAAAGTTTGAATAGTAAAAAATTTTTAAATTATTAATCAAACGAACCATAGAATTTAGTTAAGTTTCAATGATGATTAGATGAAACAACCGCTGTTGAAACAGTGCAGAAAAACTGAGCAGAAAACAAAACAAAAAAAATCTTCTCGATGACCAGAAGGGACCATCCAGAGACCCAAAACAAACAAAAAAAAACAGCCTAAAAAAAAAACTGGCACAAAAAAACACACGCACACACCGAAAATCGATGAAGTTTTTTTTGGTAAACGGTGTTTTTTTTCTGAATCGATGTTTTTTTTCTGAATCGATGTTTTCTTCTGAATCGAGATTTCTTTCTGAATCGATGTTTTTTTCTGAATCGATGTTTTGTTGAGTTTTTTTTTTTTTTTACGGATATCACATCTCTTCAATAGAGAAACACTTGTTTATTTTTCAAAGTCAAAAACCAAAAAAATATTCAACAAGAGAAGAAGAAGAAGAAAAAAAAAAATTCAAAACAACATTTGAACAACTTGGAATCGAATCCAAACCCGATAAAGCTAGAAGATTTCTTGAACAGAAAACAGAATAACCGTAATAATGTCTTAGGATGACACTTTCGCCTTGGCTTTTATATCGATTGCTTTCTTGCTGGCTTGCTTGCTTACCTGGTCGGCATTGAATTTTTACCGCTACGGATATCTATTCACATTGCACACATTCAAGGTGAAGGTCAAGGTGAAGGTTTACACACAAAAAGAGAGAAACACTGTAAAACCAAAAAAAAGATAACGGTTCTCTCTCTGTTTCGGTTTTTCTCTTAAAAATACCCGACAGTACCGTTTGTTTATTTCTTCTCTTCTTGAATGTGTTCTATACCCACACACACACACACCAAAACCACATAACTGGAATGAAAGATGGGTTAAGAAGAAAAAGGGTTTTCTTCTTTCTCTCTCTCTCTTTTCAGCTGATTGTTTCGGGTATTGTTTTGTATTTTCAAAGGAAATTTCTTTTTCGGTCAAGTTTGGGTGGCTACCATGTGTGCAAGTCTCTCTCTCTCTCTCTTTCAATCGGTACTACTCTTTCAGGATAGCCTTGTTGCCTTATCTCTCTCTTATTATTTTTTACCCCGTTCTAGGTAAAAGGATTTCATTGAATGATTCTTTCAAACAAATATCGTCATTGTTTTGTAGTTTTTTTTTGTTTTGTTTTCTATTCTCCAGCTGATCTATTCTATTTCCACTCTTTTGATCATAATTCCCGAAATCATCATCATCATCATCAATGGTGAATCTCAATCATCAATGGTGCCCTAGTGTCTTTAGTAGGTTTTCTCTTTACCCTGTGGTTGATTCTACCCTGTTGTCATACATGTATTGAAACACATGTGAGAAAACTGAACCTTAAAAAAAAAAACTAAAAAAATGTAACACAATTGAAGTGTTTTTTTTAGGATGGACATGCTTCTACCACTTAAGTTGATAATTATTTGGGATATTTATTCTTTTTTCTTGCCGTTGTTCGTTGTTGCCCGTCGTTTGTTTTGTTGTTTGCCCGAAATAATTTCTATTTTCATCTATGCTTCATCCAGTTAAATTATCTCATTTGAGTTGATAGTTTTGTTTTCTCCAAATGCCAAATGTACCGGTTTTGTTTTGTTTAATATGGAAATTAGAATTTTACGTTTGTTACGTTTGTGTCCGTTTTGTTTTATTATAAAAAAACTGTACTATTCAAAAAAAAAAATCAGAAACAAAAACCCGAAACGATTTAATTAGACAATCGGTGTCGGATCAATTAGATTAAACTCGTATTTACCGTTGTTTTTTTTCTCCTAGATCAATAATTAAGATTATTGTCAAGAAGAAATAAATAAAAAATGACAGAAATATGGAGCACAAACACGCTGGGAGGAAAAAACACATCATCGGAATATAATTGAATTTAAGGATATTTTATCCGAGAGAGAGAGAGACAGAGAGAGAGAGATGATATAATGATGTCGGTATCGTTTCTCACACATAAATAAATAAATAAAACATTTTATGAATGGAACAAGATGATAAAAGATATAAACTGATAATAGGATGATGTTCACCAGACAACAACAACAACAAAAAAACCATCAAATCCTTTGAATCTCAATCGCTTTAGAATCGAGTTTTTTTTATAGAAAATCCTCAGATTCAAGAGAAAATTCTTTTAAAATTGATCCATCGGAAAACTATCATAAACTGTCATTTGAAGTACTTTAAATTACAATTTAATTTAATTTTCTAATTCATCGACAAAAGATGAACGGACATTAATTAAAGTTTTTTTTTTTAAAAAGACACATTTTAAATTATCTCGTATTCTTGTTATTTTAAATTCTTGTTTATTTATTTTATTGTAATAAAATTAGTTTAATTTTCTTTTAGTTTTAATTACCTAGGTGATATTTTTTATAAGTTGCAACGGGTCATCAAATTTTCAAGAAACACAGGTTTCACATTTTTTTTTTCTCTCCATCAAATATCATAATGAATGAAGATGCGGAAAATATTTGTAATGAATGAATGAAAGAAACTAAGAAAAAAAAAAATCTCAGGAAATAAATTTTTAAAAATTTTCTTTAATAATAAATCTGAAATGAGGAATAAAATTTTCATCAAAAGGGATGATGTTTCATGAGAAAAGAAAATTATCTTAAAAAGTTTTCTTCTCGTTCGAAACACACAGGTTAAGAAATAAACAACAACAACAACAACATGCAATACGAACGTCGAATTTCTTGATTTCGGTATTCAACGGATTCAACAACTGTGTGTTTTGGTATGTTGATTGTTTGTTTGTTTAGCCAAGATAGAATTACGATTTGCTCGAGCATTGTCGTGTGCAATAGTTTTTTTGAATTAAGAACCGTATTGTTTTTTTTTTTTTTGGGTTGTTTTTTGAAGTGTTCTGATCATCATCTGGCTGGCATTCGATTGATGATGGTCAATCAAAAAAAAAAATTCGAGTTTTTCTCGTCTGGTCAGTTTATTTTCTAGAAAAAAACAAAACAAAATTATTTTGTTTTTCAAATAAAATTCGAAAGTTTTTTACTTTTCACTAGCTCAAATTTTTAAATTGGAAAATTAAGTATTTTATGCTTTTATTTTATAATTGAAAGGCAACCTACACAACCTCCTAGAAAGAAAAAAAAAACATTTAGACATTCAATTTGGGAAGCTTTTTTTCTAGAAGAAAAACTTTGCCAATGTAAAAAAAACTCTTAAATCTTTTAATTTCTTCTCAAGATTTGAAAACAACATTCAATTTTAGTAATTTCTTTCTGGTCAAAAAATAAATAAAATAATTATTTTCAACTGAGAAAAGAAAACTAAAACATCGTATTGAAACTGTTTTTGAAATATAATAACACAATTTATGATGTATCAGATTGAGTGAGAGGTTCTAGGTAATTCTAGCAAAATATTTTCTTAAACTTATCTTAAAAAAGAAAATAATCTGTGTTTTGATTTAATCACACGGCGACGTTAAAAAGCGGCTTTTATTCAGACACACTTTTTTTCTTCTCTCTATAAAATAAAAGCCCAATTTTTTTTTCTTCTGTTGGTTAAATTGATCAAAACGTTAAGCGTTCGTTTCGTTCCCTTGAAAAAAAATTCGAAGAATTATTTCAAGAAAATAATTCGTTAACTCAAGCATTACTTTAATTGATGCCATTTACCTAACAAAAAAAAAACAACCTAAACCTTTAAAGACTTTTTTTTTTGAAGAAAATTTTTTCAATTATCAAAGTTTTAATTTTTCTTAGTTTCTTTCTGGTTTTTAAAAAATTAATTTTAATTTTAACAACCAAAACCATCATGATGATGAGTATAATGATTCAACAATACATTTATTATTGTTATTATTATGCGTTGGTGTGTGTAGTACACGTCTCGAGAACAAATTAATAAACAACAAGCAGAATTAAAGAAATTTTGAAATGAAAATCGTGATTTTCATTTAGATTAGGTTGAAGTTTTAAAGCTGGAAAAAAAGAAGAAGAATGGTGATGGTGTAAAAAACAAATAAACCAACAAGCAAATAATCACCACCACAATAAAACAAGCAAGACAACACCCATCTCCTTTGTACTCGCTTGATTTCATTGAATTTTAAATAAAGTTTTTTTTCTTTACAAGACAAACACAATATACAAACAGTTATAACAGTTACAAAAGAAATCTAAACCATCTAAATAAATGATTTGATGAAGAAGCGGCAATTATTTTTCTATTGATTTTTTTGGTTGGTTAGTTGGTTGGTGGTTATTGGTAGTTGTTGTTACCTTAAATTAACTTTAATAAATGGGAAAACTTTAGCACGACAAATGGGTGCCAAAAAAACTTACTACTTGTTGCTTACCTAGAAAACATGCCTAGAATAGCTGCAAAAATTAGCTGATTAGATGTATCAGATTTGGGTGAGGAGCCACGAATCTTCACGAAGAAACCAAAACGATTTACATTTGAAATCTGTGTCTGTCTGCGTGTGCGTGTGTGCGGTGGATGTGTTCAATGTGCCATCATTCCATCTTGTCGTCGCGTTTTTCCTTTTTCTCTCAAAAAACGAATAGGAATTTTTCTTCTGATTGATTAAAATGAAAAGGGTTAAGAAAGGTTTTTTGTTTTCTTTGCTGCTTGTTGCTCATAGACAAGCTAGATTAAGCTTGATGTTTCAAAACTACAAATTAACTTGGCAAAAAAATAATTTATTATTTAAATAAATATTTTTTTTTTATAAAAACAAGACAAAAGTGCATAATTTGTAATTTGCTAGCAAGAAATTTTTTTTTTTTTCATTTAAAACTCATTTTGTCGTCCTCTAAACCTTTCTTAATGATAAATTTACAGTTTTTTTCTCTCTCTCTGTTTAATGTTGAAATTATAAAATTAAAATATTTATTACATCGGTCATGTAATAGTCTTTTTTTTGTCATTTTTCTCGAATCATTCATCTTGAAGATAATAATGCTTTCAATATGATAATTAAAAGCCGAAAAAAAAAATTCATAGTTTTTTAATCAATTTAAAATTTTTTTTTTCTTAAATTAAACACCGAATACATCCAGATTGGTTTCGTAAAATTTTTTCGAAATTTTCTACTGAAAAAAAAGTTTGTTCGAATTTTTTTTTTTTTTTATCATCTTGAATTGGTAAAAATTCAATCATTATGATGATGATATAGCTGATAAGATGGAAATCGTTTCTTCTAATAAATCAATTGACGAAATCGTTGAAAATTACAAATAAAGAATTGTGTTGGTTGGTTGGTTAGTTTGATTTTTCCAATAAAAATTTATGATTTTGGTTTAATATTATTGTTATTAACATCGTTTTTCTTCTTATTCCACCCAATCAGACGAACATTAACATTATTATTTGGTAGAAAAATTCAAAGCCAAATCGAATACATTACACCTGAGGGCTGGTGAATGTTTATCTCTTTTCCAAAGAAACCGAATCTTTATTCTCTAGATGAATTTTTCAAAGCCAGTCAATTGCTTGATCAAAATACAAAACAGCATTCTATACATGATAATTTTTTTCCCTCTGTTTGTTTTCTAGTTCAAAACAAACAACAACAAAAAAAAAATTGTCATTTAATGAGTCGTTGTGTGTTTTGTCAAGGTAATTGTTGTGGTCAGTAGAGAAAAAAAAACTTGACCAATTCGGTTTTGGCCATTAAAACATTGGCAATTCTTTCATCGTGATAATCGGTATTTAAAAAGATTTAATTGAACCATCAAGAACCATCCAGTACAATTTTTGAATTTCATATTTTTCACTTCTTGATCAATAAATAACCTGATTCTCTTTGGCTAGACAAAAAACATTTTAAAAAATTCTTATTATTTTGATTATCACCGGTTGCTATGCTACTGGGGTTTTTTCTTTAGCTGCCCGTAGCCAAAATTTTTTTTTTCAAAAGATTTCTATCCTTCTATGATATTATTGTTGGAGCCATATTTTAAACTCGCCAACCGAGAAGAGTTGACTGGTCAACTGGGTTATTTAATTTTCTTTTTTGGGTTTTTTTTTCTCTCTATTTGTCTGTTATCGGATAGTGCACAGTGAATATTATTTAAGAGGATTTGGTCGATGGTCGACATTAATTCTTCTTCAAAACATTTCAATTTTTTTTGGTCTCGTTCAACGATATTATTGTGTTGCCGTATAGATAGCATTTTTTTTTTTTTGTTATAATTATAATGATACAAATTTTCTCTGGTTGTTCATTGTTTCGTTCTCAAAAAAACTTGACCAAAACGAACCAAGAACGAGAAGAGAACCACAACCGTACAAATATATGATATCTAGCTCGGATAGTACATTAATATTAATGGAATAAGTAGACGTTGATTGTTGTTGCGTTTAGTGTTGCATTGGTGATGGTTGACAATCATAACAAAATAATAATAATGTCATTTCCATCACACAACAAGAGTTGAAGTAATAAATATTGTGTCTTAAACACTTTGTTCTTGATATCATTGAGAAGATAGAAACGAAACGACGAAAGAAAAAACGAACGAACGAACGAACGAAAGAATTTTGAAGAAAGAACGAAAAAATTAGAGCAGATAGATAATAAAAATCGGATCAATGTTAGTAGTCGTTTTCCATATAAATTTTTTCTTTCTCATTTCTCTAAAACTGTTTGACCCTCTAATATCTCGATGAGCACAGTTGAACTGAGTTTATTGCAAAATTTTTTCTTTTGGGTTTTTTTTTTTAATGCGAAAAAAATAATAGATTAACTTTTTTTTCTGTTGAAAAGATTTCTTCTTCTCCGTTTGCCACAATGAATATCATCACGAATATCGAATGTTTGGAAGAAAATTTTTAATAAAAAAAAATTGTTTGAATAAAGAAGAAGAAATTTAATTTTAAATTTTTTTTTTAAAAATTAAGCAACACATCGCCTGACCAACCGACCATTTGACCACCACCACCACCACACGATCTGACCTTTTTTTTCCTCTACCCAACACAAGAAAATAATAGATTCTGGGAGGCTATAAATTTGATTAAATAATAGAAAGGAAAAAAAAATCGATTATATTTTTATTTGATGGTGACACCACCACCAAACACACACACACCCGAATACCGAGGGTCAAATGTCGACATTTTAAAATTTATTTTTATTTATTTTTCAATTTAAAAATATTATTATAATCCATTTTTAATTCTATTATTAACAAAGAAAAAAAAAAAGATGAGCCATTTAAATCTATTTTTCTGCCATTTTGTGGTTTTTTTTTAAAAGAAAAATCTATGTCAACCCATTCAAATAAACTGGTAAGAAAGACACCACAGGCATTATCATCAGAAAAATAATAAAACAAACCGGATACTGGAATGAAGGGACACACACACACACAAGCACTCACATAAATGTCAATTCAAAACAAACAAACAAGAAGAATAAAATACAGAAAAAAAATTAAATTAAAAATATTATTATTAACTTTTTGTAAGAAGAGAAAAAAAAACTTAATTTAACTTGAATTTTATAAACATTTCATACATCATTTATCGAGCAGCTCAAACTAACAGATAGTAAATTTTTTTGATTAAAATTTAGAATAAAACTTAATAAATTTAGTTTTTTTCTCTTTCTCTCTTGATTTTGATAGATATCAAAAGTTTGAAGGTCTATTAAATAGTCTTCTTGTTAGTTGACTGGCTGACATGATAATTTTCTTATATAATTCTTGTATATATATCGTGTATATCGTTTTTTAGCTTCAAGTTTTCTGGCTTCAAAGCTATCCCAGCACGATAATATCATTTCTTGTGTAACGTTTTAGGAAAATTTCCAGCGAATGCTTTTCGTTTTTTTTTTTTTGCACACACTACACAATCATTTAACATAGTTTTCTTTCCTTTCACCGTGGAAATTTGAATAACAATGAGACGCAATGAAATGAAATGAGACATTGGTGATGATTAGAATCGAGCGAAGAGAAAAATGAAATCGACCCACTGTATCTGTCCAAAGAATTAGCCAAAAAAAATGTTTTCAAAACTTGAAATTTCTTCATGAAATCTTTCAACAACTCAAAAATCATCCTGAATTGACCCTAATTAAAATCACGGTTTTGGGTTTTGTCTTCGACCATCTCAGTCTAAATAGATTCAATTCGAATTCAATTTAAATTTGGAAAAAAAAAACAAAATTAACCCAGTCTGAATTTGAGCCGAGAAAAAAAAAATCCCATTCGATTCGAGCAAATTGACTGACCGACATTTTATGTCGAAAAAAAAATGGAAAATTTAGCTGGGATTTTCTTTTTTTCTAGCTGAGCTAAATTTTACGATGTATTAATTGGTTCACCGAACCGAAAGCATCATTAACACTTGGATTAGAGTTTTTTTTTTCTTTGCTGTGTGTTCGGTCATTATTTCTGGCTAAGTTTAATTAGCCAGATTCATTGTGTTTCAGGTGTGTTTGACCAGAAACACAATAAACACATCATTCTATTTCTATGATGTATTCGACTCTATATTCTAGTCTACACATGACCATAAGATGATATAATTTAGCTTCAATTCTTCAACGATGTTGAAGCTCAAAATTTCATGAAATTGCATCAACTTGCCTCTATTAATCGGTAAAGTAGATAGATTTTTCTCCTAAAATAGAAACAATTATCAAGATAAATGCGAAAAAAAACGCAGCTCAAATTGAAAAACAAAGGAAACGAAAACAATTATTAGCTTCACCAATAATTTGAGCCTTTCATTTCATTTCATTCAAACAAACTTTATGCATTTTAAACACCATTACTTGAATGTACATTCAATCAAAAAACAACGCGGCAGATTGAATCGATTGAATCGGATGGTAATACTTTTGGATGATCGGGTAAATTTGGTAGCACACGAAAAAAAAACCCCATCGATTACACCAATTTATACCATGAACACTTTTCTAGTGTAAAAATAAAAATTTTACGATCTTTTTCAAGAAGTTTTTCCAATGAAAAAAGCCGTAAAAGAAAAAACTTCCACTGTTTTTGACAAAGTGTTTCGGGTGTTTGTTTAAGTTGTTCATCATCATTTTTCAACAGCTTCAAAATTTACATTCTTCGCATAGCACCGCGTTCTTCGAGTACACGGAGTGAAGTTTAGTTGTGTCTTCACCAATCATCCTTGATCATGATGATCAACTGCCAGAAACCAAAAATTCCATCAAAAAAAAAAAACCCTTCAGTTTTAATGTAAAAAGTAATAGATTGAAAAAAAACCGTTGATTCATCTGACATTGTGAGAAGAGGATGGTTTCTCAATGACAAGTCACTCAAGAATTTCCACCTTTTTTTCTTCCCTCAAAGAATAAATTTTAACAAATTTATATTTATTCTTTATTATTATCATCGTTATCCAATGACCAATGATAATGATTAGTGGGACATTTTGACCAACCAAGTTTTTTTTTCGAAATTTTTCGCTTCACTGTCCACTAGTGCTTGGTTATTGGCCAACCGGCTATTTGAAAGAAAAAAAAAATAATCATTTATCTGTGATTTGTGTGTGTTGATGGGTTGGTGATTGCATAACATTCTCTCTCTTGTTGAAAAGAGGAAATAAATTATATCATTGAATGAAATAAAAAAATTATGATGGTCATTCAATGGCCATCAATTACATTATATGCCGATGATGATTATTGCCACTGTCGTCAACTTATCGATCGTTGTGGCTGTATACACAAACACACACAAACACACACAGGTGTAATGAGTGCCAATCAATCTTAGCTTATTTCTTTGATGGTGGGGAAAGAAAACTTACTTGCACTTGTGGTCAATAAAAAGCGTTTTTTTTATATTATTATTATTATTTATTATCACCGCCATTAATAATATATCGTATTATTGGTTGTCGTAATTTTTTTTTGTGATAATTTTCTCTCTTATTTCTTACCTATTTTTGTAATCTGTGTTTTCTTGTGATTTTATCATTTATTATGAAGCACATCAACATTGCTCATATTATCATCATCATCAATAACAGCAACCTTAACAACAACAAATTAAGCCATTTAATCTGATTTTGAGTCTTTGCTATTGAAAGCATTGGTTGTGTGAATCTTTTCAAAATCGATTCTTAAAGCCGAATCAGAAGTTCGAATTTTTTCAAAATGATTTGACACATTATAATTTTTGTTTTTTTTTCGTGGCTGTTGATTTCACACACACAGAGCAAAAGGCTTTAGTGTAAAGCAAAAAACAAAATATTTTTTTTTCTGATTAATTTTAATGGAAGGTTTGTTTGGGAGTTTGTTTTGGTTAAAGATTTATTTTAGTTCGAAACCATAATAAGATTAAAATAATTATTATTCAAGTGTAGCTAAATAATCAAAAGAAGATTTATCTCTTCAATTTTTTGGTGGTGGTGGCCACGGTGGTACCGTCTTCTGAATTATTATGGCATTGTTTGAATTGAAGATTATCGATAGATTGATGATGTTAATAATTTTCAGTTTCAACCTAACTAATACACGGTAGTCGTGCAAGATCGAATGATGATCCTTTCAGAAGATGGTAAAATATTTTTTCTTTACTTTCAAGTTTCAACCAAATGATCAATAAATTTTTTTCTGCTTATAGATTAATTTTATTATTTTAAAATTACCTCGATATGTTTCTATATGGCATTGAATGAGCAATATAAATAAAAATGATGGTTTTAACTATAGAAAAACGTATTCATAAATCGAAATAAATCAAGAATATCACTGAAAATACACACTGTGTTTTTTTTTTGTTGTGCAGAAGTTTAGAATTCAAAAAATAGATTCAAAAAAACAAAACTTGAAACGTTCGTGTGTTTTTTTTTTCTAAAACAAACGATGTTTAAATAAACGATTTTTAAATTATAATAAATAGAAATTTGTTTTTTTTTCTCCTAACATTGAAGATTGAAAATTTATTTTCATTATCAGCCAGTAAAAGAAAGATAGAGAGAAAGAAAAAAATTGTTCATCGCCAAAATAATCAAATTAATCGGATCATAATAAAATTATTTATTTAAAATTGAATTATTCTCTCATTTTATTATTATTCAAATTTGATTTAAATTTCTTAGACTAGGACAAATCATCATTCATTTATTTACTAGAAAATAATTCTCTGAAAATGTTGAATAATGATGATGATGATCATCATCATGAAATGATTTGAATGAAATTAAAGATCTATTAAATTCTAAATCGTACAATAACGACCAGATGAAGAAGTGATGTTTAAGAAAAAAAAGTTGAGCAACCAAATTACACCAACATAAGACGATGCTCGTTGTGTTTGAATTTGGTGTTTTTCCATCTTGTTTTGTTTGATATCCAATGTCAATGATCATCCATCAAATTTCAATTTGTTTGAAATTTATTTCATTTTCGAGAACAACTTTTGAGTACAAAAATTCCATTTATTTGTTTTTTTTTCTAGTCATTGAGTTTTGGTTTGTTCATATTCGAATTTTCAGTAGAAAGAGTATATTTTTTAATCCAATTGAATTTTTTAGTTTGATCTAGAATTTTTTCCATTTTAGAAAATTTTAAAAAATCAGAAAATTCATCCAAGTTTTCTTTTTAGGAAATTAGTTCATCATCATCAGTATGAAGGAGAAAAATGAAAGGTCTTACCATGAAATTCGTATCAACCAGTGCAATCAAATAAATAAATGAATGAATGGGATGGATGAATAAATGAGCGAACCGTGTGGGAAAAAAAATTAAACACCATAACCAATCGATGTATTTAAGAATATTATCCGATCATTTAAAAGCATTATCCTTTATTTTTAAAAGAAAAATCAATTGAAATTTAAGAATTTAAACCCTGTCAAATGTGTAGATGAATATTCGATCAGATATTTTAACGATCCAATTCCGAAACGAATCTTTTTGAGAAGATTTTTTTTTTCTTAGTTTTCTAGGTTATTAAAAATCTTTCGTGAAGATCGTGAATTTGATGACAATGAAAGAAAAAAAAATTCTTTGATTTAATCGGAGCAATGCTCATTCCGAAAATATTGACCGACACTAGTTCTAGTTTTTATGGTCAGCAAAAAAAAAAAATTTCAATCGAATAATTGACAGTTTTTCTTTTTTGACTGGTGTGAATCAAACAACTATACAGAAGTGTGTGTGTGCTTTGTTATTATCATTCGAATTGAGATATTGACCAAAAAAAGTAAAACTAGGTTTCGAATTTATCTCGAATCGATGACACATTATCGTCTGACACACTGACCCTTAACCACCGGATCAAATTTTTTTTTTTTTTGATCTTCTTTCAATGAAAAAAATCGACTTTAATTTAACTCCACTTGAAATTTATTGAGTCATAATTTTTTTTTTCACTGTGTGTGTGTTTTGAATGGCAGATAAAATAAATAAATTTCTCCTCTGTAATATCCGAAAGAAAAAAAAATATTACAAACACCACAACTTTAATAATTTTTTTTGTTCTCGAGGTGTTGTCGATCGAGTGTGGGCTATATCCACTGTTTCGGCCTTTTATTTTCGCTTTTGACACTTGGAGTTTTACTATTTTTTGGTATAATAAAGTGTTTTCGGGTTTTGTTCTCCATTGTTACAATCATAAGCTCTTGAGTTAAGCTATCAGATATATGTTTTGTTATCATCAAACATAAACGTCGAAATTGTTTCAATTTTAAGAAATAACAACTCTCTCATTGAACTTGATATATTTTTTAAAGCATTCAGAAAAAAAAACTTGGAATTGAGGAAAGTTGGTTTTATTTATTTATTTTTTTTTCAAAGAAAATCTTTTCTCAAATCAAACAAGCAGACAGAGAAATAGTTGAGAAATCATATATTTATGACCAATGGTCATAAGCGATTACGGTAATAATAAAGTAGTAAAAAAGTATTTATTATTGAAACCACTCATCATTCACTGACCGACTCGAAGCTATACAATTCAATCATCATAATATTTATGATATCGAATACGATTTACGAAACAAAAAAAAAACCAACAGAATAAACTAAATAAATAAATAAGACAACTAAATTATTGACCACATAACGACATGACGGTTTGAACAGGTAAAAATTATTTCCTCCAACGGCCAACGGATATTGGTTTCTGGGTCGAGCCAAAATCCGACTAAAAAACGCTTCTAGTTGACTTTTAGTGAGCGAAAAAAAAAATCTTTTAAGCTCGATTTAATTGTACATTGTTGCTCTCATTTTTTTTTTTTTTTTGGATTGACCAACACTTGGACTGGATCTATTTTTCAAGGTTTATTTTATTTTTTTCGATTGGTCATAAATGTCAAAACATTTGATAGACATTTGTCACTTCTCCGCTTTAATTTTGACCACTTTTTTTCCAATTATTGTATCAAAAGATCGATCATCTTAGTTATTTGAATGATTCAAATGATGGTTTTTTTTCGATAAAAAAAAATTGGATCAACAGAAAAAAAAACAATGTATCAACCACACAACTTGTAGCAGATAATTTTTCTGTCTAAAGTGCGCAGTGTTGAGAAATCTCGGGTTGAATCCGTGTTCATCGAAACGAGTCGAGATGATGATACTAAGAGAAGATGATGTTGGTCATCGTCAAAATCGTGATCATCTCTTGATCTCTCGATGATTTGCGCATCGAAAATTTCGATATGTTTTGGCAAATGGAGTGTGTCTGCGAGAGAGAGAGAGAGAGAGAGAGGTGATGCTAATATGTGTGTCGGTGTCATTCGAGCACACACCAAGATGAGATGATTTTGTATTTTTTCACAATAAATTTTTCTCTATTTTCTAGAAGATTTTTTTTTTTTGTTGAATGGATTATATGAGAAAAGAAAAACCTAACCTATTATCACTTCTAGGTTGCTCTAGTTTTTTATTTTACCAAGTCAATGTGTTCCAGTCCATCTATCCATCTATCTATCTTTCTATTTATCTGTCTATCTATTTATCAATGATCAAGGTGTCACAAAACAAACGAAACAACGAGAAAATAAACGAAGCTGTTCGGTTGTCATTTGATTTTGATGATAATCACAGGAAAAAATAAAAATTCTTTTCGGCATTTTTCCATTTAATACCGGCTTCATCAAACTACTAGAAAAAAAAATCTAATGCATTTTCAACGGAAGACAATCTCCTCTTGGTGTGAACAACAATCGTGTGAACAACACTGATTATTGTTTACTGTATCTTTTCACTAAATAAAATTAAAAGCCTCGAAATCAAAAACCCTATTGGCAAAGGTGTTGGAGGCATCATTTTGAACACAAATTTGAGCACCATACGAAAAAGTACTGAAAAAAAATAATAGCTTGTCAAGCCAAACAGCAAGATAACAAACAAAAAAAAACGACTGAAATCACTTGTTCAAAACCAATCAAACTTATAATCGAGGTTTTTTTTTTGGTTTGTTTTTGGAAACCGTTTTCTCAATAAAATTAATATAAAAACAAAATTCGAGAAAACTTGCTTGCTTTTTTCGATCAAAAATATATTAGGTTTCTTTCAAAAATCGATCGATTGATGATTCGATTTTTTTTTCAGCTTAAGAATCATCATCGTTTGTTTTTATCACTAAAATTAACCGTTCAAAAACTCATTTAATCGCTTTTTATTCATCGATTTTTTTTTTGTTTGTTTGCTGTGAATCGTTTTGATTAACCAACGAGTTGATGAACTGAAACTGATTTTAATGAGCATAAAAAAAAGAGTTTATTTATTGGTTTTTCTTTCGATTTAGCAAAAGAAAAAGAAATAAAATGAAAAACAAATAGAAAAAATTCAATTTAAATTTGAATTTCAATCGATAATAAATGGATGGATGGTTAATATAAAAAAAAAGAATCCATGATTTGGTGGTCTCTCGAGCTTTCAACAACCAAAGACCAACCCAACACGATTAAAATGAAGAAGAAGGATACTCACACGAAAATCATCATTATCATCGTCGACTGTCAACAGGTTGATCTGTTGACACCTCTCTCTCTCTCTCTCTCTCTCTCGCTTACAATGCACCGGATAAATTGAAAACAGATTTTTCTGTTCCGTCGTAAAGAAAATAATAAGCCGAGAAAAGTTTGTTTTATTCCATTTTATTAATGGAAAGAAATCTATTTCAATTTTTTTTTTCTTAATTCAATACTTTGAAGAATAATATGAAAGAGAATTGTGAAAACGTGAGACATTAAAAAAGCAACCGTCATTACCTGAGAAATCTTCTTTCTTTTCTGGTTTTCCAACTTTTTTGACATTCTGTTGATGAACAAACAAAATTTACAAAATACGAAACAAACAAAAAATCAGTTCATAATTAAATCAGTTTGCTGTTTGGTAAACCGTTTGTTGACCGATTTTTTTTTTCTCCTCGTTGTTCGATTCACTGATATCGGTATTCAGGAATAAGGCTTGTTCATAGAGGAAATGCCTTGTTTGCAATGATCAACAAAAAATTATTCATCGAATATAAAAGTTGAACAAGAAAACTAAACAAATATTTTTCTTTCTGTCAATCAATGAATCAAAATAGAAAAACCGTTTGACACTAATGAGATAAATCGATTGTGGTGTACTTCCACCACTGTTTGAATGTTCAAAAAGATTTTTAATTTAAAATTCAAATTAATATCCGTTGGTTTATCCGATCTTTTTGTTTTTAATCGTTTCTTTTTCTCTCTATTATTAACCAATTTCATTACACTCCCAAATGTTGTTCTAGTCAAAACATTTAAGAGGAGAAAACATCATTGAATCCAGTCAAATTCAAGGATTTTTTTTGACTGACTGATTGATCGATCGATCGTTTGGTTGGTTGGTGGGTCGGTCAGTAAATCCCCGGACAACAAACCAGACAAAAGCCCTGTTGCCCGGTTTGAGGAATCCAAATTGGCTACGCTTTAATCCAATTTATGCAATGGGGAGAAAAAAACGTGTAGTATGCTGCGATAGAGAGATGGTTTGGTGCTTGCTTGCAGCTTGTAGCAAGGTAGGTAAATCAAAAAAAAACGCGAACCGCCTTGCACTTTACAATCACACAATACTCCTAAACAACATGAACATGAAGAATATAATCAAATAATGGTAATTGAAATTATTTTCTTTAATAACAATATAAAAGAACCTTGATGATCAACCTAATTGGATCTGTCTAATATGCATCCTGTATTCCTTCTTTTATGGAAATAAATGGCCTGACAATCCTATGATGTGAAATATTGTTACCCAAAAAAAAAAACAGCCAAAGAGAGAGAGAGAGAATACATTCTTTATGAAGAGCTAGTATAATATAATAGAATCCAAGGAAAACATTAAACAACAACAAGAAAAAGAAAAATTTGTTGAACATGCTCATTATTACAATGGAAAAGAAAAGAAAAATTCCATTTCTTAAAGAAAAACCTTATTTGATTGATCTCATTGTATAATGAATAGAGATTCATTCCTTTTGATGAACAAGAAGAAGTAACATTCGGCCAATATTGACAGCAACAAAGCATTGTAATATTTTTTTGAGATGTGTGTTTGTGTGTGTGTGGTGCATTACATTAAAATATAAATAACCAAAATACATAATTTATAACCATCGATAATTTTTTTTTCGGTAATACCTAGAGATACAAGATGATGTCCATTATTTTATTAGCCATTAACGGACAATGGGCAACAACCGAAAACTACAAGGTAGAGCATTATTTAATCCAATTATCACTTTTTTCTTGTTTCATCATTTTTTGGCAAACTATTACTATCAATTTGAATGTCTACGATTCGATCAACGAAGTGCTTTTCGATGTTTCTCGATGTTTTAAATGTCGTAGAATAATAATGGAAAAAAGGGCTACTTACAGTTATTAGAAAAAATATCAAGCTTACCTTTGACCCAATAATTCAGTGACATATTTTCATTATGAAACTTTTTTGGATTGGAAGCAACCGATTGATGATTTTTTATTATTATTTTAAATCCATCGATCTATTGTGATTCTTTTTTTCACATCAATGATTTTATTCATTGATGAAAGAATCGATCAATCGATTGAGTGACTTTCGATTGATTATTGATCAATTAAAAACCAATGTCTCCAAGATTCAATGAGTAAGAGAGAGAGAGAGAGAGAGATGATCATCGTTATATTAATTATCATATCAATCATCAGTTTCAGTGAATCGATTATTCCTAATGATTCTAGAAACTTGACTGTTCTAATTGTCAAAAATTTAATTGAAAAAAAAATTTTCAAAAGAAAATACACGAGCATATTAAATTTGTGAACATCAATATAAACCCAAAGGGTGTTGATCAAAACTATTCTGATCTAGATTTCAAAATTAAAAACCACACATTTGAATAATTCAATCAATTTATTTGCCTGTATTTCATTGAATTACCTAGAACTAATTAATCGGGTAGATCAAATCAATCTAAAAATTGATTGATTGATAAAATCCTAATAAGAAAACCATTCATAAGCTGTTGATCAATGAATTTTTTTTTTGAGTTTAAAAAAACCGATAAAACAAAACCACAATCGATGGTTTCTCTGATCAGACAAAACTCCAAATATTGAAAATACACACAGCAGGAAACATTACAAAGTGTTTTCCAAAAATGAATCTGTGTCAGCATTGTTTTTAGAATATTTCTGGCTCGTCAAATATTTTTTAGGTTCAATCTTTAGTTCATTCAATGAGAAACGTTTGTTTTAATGTTTTTTTTTTCTCTGATCAAGGTTTCACTATTTGAAAAAAAAAAAAAAATCTTTTTT